>JAHWFO010012898.1:4911790-5081374 GCA_023313115.1 Rhysida immarginata | reverse complement strand
GGTCCAGGATAACCAGAGGGCCCATTCCAAACCAGGAAAATGCACCCAGACCATCACTGACGCCCCACCACCCTGCACCACCACCTGTTGGCATGCGGGATCCATCGTTTCGTGAGGTCTGCGCCACACACGGTGCCTCCCATCAGCGTGACTCATCTGACCATATGACGTTACGCCATGTGTTGCAGAGTCCAGCGAAGATGGTTGGTGGCAAATGCACGCCGGAGTGTCCGATGACGCTGGGTAAGCATTGGCACCCGTGTAGGGCGACGGCTGCCAAACCCGAGGGCATGCAGATTCCGACGGATTGTCCACAGAGAAACGTTTCTAGTGCGGCCAGTATTGAACTGGTCTGTGATTTACTGCACTTTTGCGCTCCTGTCTCTCTGAATCATTCGTCCCAGGTGTCGCCGGTCACGATCATTCTGGGCAGCTGGACGCCCGGTATGGTGCCTGTTGTGGACTGTGATGCCTTCATCCAGCCATTCCCGATACACCCTGGAGACAGTTGAGCGGGGAAAGCCAAATTCCTGCACCACTCCCGAAATGGAACATCCCATGCGTCGGGCACCTACTATCATACCCCGTTCAAAAGACATCAACTCGCGACGACGTGCCATTTCTGATTAATCACTTATCCAAGCTCTTCCCACAACGTCTAATGGTCCTTTCCCAGAATCCGTTACCCCTGTGAATTCGTGAGCCATGCCCATCAATCAATGTGCTTGCTATCCCATGAGTTTTGCTAACTCAGTGTAATTCGATTGGCTGTCTGCGAAAACTTATTTTAAACTCTTAACTCACTAAGTTCCGCATCGAGCGCCTATCTCCGTACTAGAGCTTCGCCAAAGAATTACGGATGAAGTTGCTACTATCAACGCTGATGTTGGAACGTGTGTGGCATGCACTAGAATGCAGAATTAACGTTTGTTGAACTACCAGGGAGCTTCTATCCTGAGATAGATAAAAATATGCATACTTACTCTGTTCACTGACATGCAACTTTCCGTTTACGTGACTCAGCTTATGAGTTTCTGAACTTCGAAATCGCAAAGAGATTTATGGAACACGTTACCATATTATTTTTCATGAGCCCTTTGTTACATGGCAGATAGCAATCTTCTATTACGCTTGGTTCCAGCACTTTTCCCTTTGTTGGCTAACCAATATTCTCAAGTTTCTTGCTGTAGTCTTAGATAGATTGCATATTTAGATGGACATTGACAATGTCGTGTTTTAAAATGCTGATATTTTGACTGTTCGCCCTCTAATTCCACCACATAAAAAATCATTAGACTAGAAATCATTTTCCTTAGCAGATGCAATAAGTGCTCAGGTGATGCGGGCGTTACGAACAACTGCAATCGTGCTAACAGCAAAGGAAGAAAAGAAACCACTAATCCACATAAATGAATTTTATAAAATAAAAATTCAAATGCACATTTCGGAGCTTTGTCTCCTTCATCAGTGAGAAACAAGTCTATTTGAGTAGACTATTGACGTTGCTCTATGGCGCTGTTCATATTGCACATTAACATGTTTTATGATTTGCTTTCTGTAAAAATTTGAAAGTCTCCATTTCCTTTATAGTAACACTATAAGGTAGCGTCTGAATACAAGCTTTTGATTTAATAATGGGAAAATTCTTTACCTTACAATGTAATGATCCGGATAATCACAAGTTTTTACAACTGGATGCTTCTTCGTCTGTTTCACACCGAATCTATAGTAAAACCATTCTTTTAAAAGGTTTTCGGCTAGAGGTTTTTCAGAAAGATCAAAAATATTTAATGTGGCTTTATGTTATTAGAAGCAGAATAGAATGCTATATGTAATAAAAGAGGGTTTTTTTTTCTTTTACGTACTGTTATTAATTTGATTTTTAACCGTTTTGAATATGCGAACGGGGATGTGAATGAAATCGCCTTCCCGTCCGCACTGGCCGGAGTGATGAGTCTCAATCCGTTCTCCACTTGCGGTAAAGTCGTCATCGATACGAATGTCGGCTTCTTTGTATGTTTCGTAGGTGGAAAACTTGTTGTCGATTGATACATTATCCCATGTTTCGGGTATTATTATAGATACGGATTCGAAATAAAGTTGGCCTTTGGTAATCGTGTGCAGTTTCAAAGCCATGCGGTTTAGTAAATCCTGAGGGAAAACAGAAATAATCCTTGAAATTATTTTACTTTTGAAATTGATAGCTTCCAGAAAGATGGAAGTGTGTATTAAGTTTTGAAGAAGAATATATTGTAGTAAAGATTATTGCTCAGAGTCGAGGATGATACGCTTGTTTGCTCTTTTTTCTCTACAGTAGAATTAGATTTTAATGCTCAGACGACTTTGCCTATGATGATATTTTCTATAGGTATTGCTGTATTTTAAATAAGCAGAAAGACATAGATTTGTTAGGTAATAGACAAATTTAATATTAAAGAATGGGTAAAAAGTTTTTCACTTGGATTCAACGAAATTACTTCCGGAATTTTTAGTCTGCAAAACGAAGGTTATCGTATTTCTTAATTATTTGATATACAGGGTGTCCAAAAAGTCTGGTAACATGGCAGATATCTCAAAGCTACCAGGTAGGTGAGATCTGTTGAGTGTGGTACATAAATAATATGGGGGTGGGGAATTCATTGCCGCGCTCATATTTGACTGTGACCCCCAAATTTAAGATCATCCATTTGCTAACTCGAAAACTATTAAAGATAGAGAAAAATTTCCAATTGCTACCCTGTAGAGCAACACCACATTAGTCTAATAACAATTTTTAATCGCACCCTTCCCCTTGAAAGATTTTGAGAAAATGGACGAGAAAGAGTCACTCAAGGTCAGTTTGAGCTGGCCAGGTTGGCTGAGGTTTCTAACACATTTGAATTGCAGTAAACACACCGCTGGGAATGCTCATTAAGTGATTGGGCTTGAGCAGCACCACGTAGAGAGAAGGCATGCGCACAGAAACTTCCTACATTGTTGCATCACACGAAAGCGGCTATTGTTAATCGTATTTCTACCAATAATAACCTCTAAATTTGGCCGTTTGATCATGACGTAACAATGTAAGACGTTTCTGTGCGCAGGACTTCTGTCTAGGTGGTGTTGGCTGAGTTACTCTTTCTCGCCCATTTCTCAAAACCTTTCAAAGGCAAGGGTGTGATTAAAAATTGTTTTTAGACTACGTGGTGTTGCTCTCTAGGGTAGCAGTTGGAAATTGTTCTCTATCTTTAATAGTTTTCGAGTTAGCAATGGGTGACCTTAAATTTGGGGGTCAAAGTCAAATTTGAGTGAGGCAATGAATTCCCCATCACCCTATTACCTATAAACCACATTCATCAGATCTCGCCTACCTGGCAGCTTTGAGATATCTGCCATGTTATCAGACATTTTTGGACACCCTGTATAATCATATTCCTCTTATCATATTTACCTCTTTCTTTAACGTGAGACAGTCGAATACCCAGGATTTTATGGACTGTAACGAATATCTGTTAACTGCTAAAGATTTTATCTATTTTTATGTTTTTTTTTTTATTTCACTGCTCATTTTTAGATCTTGAGATTTTTATTGCAAATATTCAAGCACCTGTTGTCTTGGGAAGAGACAGCAGAGATAGTCGAAACGGTATATAAACGTTTCCCGTTGTATAAGAACACATTTCTTAAGATGTTTTCAAGATGTTAATATTTCTATATCTCCGCTTATACATGCCTTTTCTAATGCTTTTTTTATCTTGCTGTTAAAGTATAAATGTGTAACACTTTATTTGGCATGATGCCATCCCCAGTACACCAGTAACAAAGATTTACGTGTAATAAAGACTGAACATAAAAGAAAATGAAGAATCGGTGATTATTACTTGAAAAATGTGACTACAATACACAAACAATGCATCTTCATTTATCTTTATATAATGACAACAATATAACCAAAAAACAATGAATAGAAGAAACATTGTTCAAAATTTAAATAAGAATACCATTGTAAGACATTTAAACATCTCAACTGTAAAATACTGATGATGTCCGAAAGGACGAAATATATCTATCTAAACAATAATAAAAATTGTATTGTAAAATGGACGATATGAAATTATAAATATATCTTTATAATAGTGAACATTTATTTAATTTTATTTTTTCGCGAGTGTGTATGCAATTGGGGGGAGGGGTCCGATCGATATCGCTATGTCTTGAAACTTGTAATCTAATTCAGCGAATTTTTTTTTAAGATTGAATTAACAGTTTAATTTTAAGAATTATCCTTTATATCCAAACAAAAGAAAAAAATCATTTTAAGCAAGTTAGCAGCGTCGAACCTAGGTTAAACCCATCGAGAAGGCCTAACTAAAATGAAGCTAACCTATGATATATAAGGAAGTAATTACAAAATGTCCTATCAGAGGAAAATGTGAATAAAATCATTTATAGATGAGCGAAGAATATGCCGAAATTCATCCTAATATTCGGAACCAGTGAAGCCAAAATTAAAGTACAGAAGTTTATGGTACGAGTAGAAAGATTACATAAATTGAGAGGTTCGCCATTTTGGAGAGTTAGCTAAGTTTAAAAGAAAAGCGTAATTAATTCATAATTTTGAATGAAATTGAAGAGAAAAAAGTACATAGAGTGAGCATAAATAAATTTATCAGATAATGATTTTGAAAATCCCACACATTAAACAATTTTTTTCTTATGTACAGTCATCAAAGGGAAATAATCCACACTTGAATTTTACTCTAAGTTTTACCGTTTCAATATTAATTTATTTTTAATAATTTAATATTACATTTAGAGTTAACATTATTAAGATTATTAAATTTAAATTATTATAATTAAAAAGCTATTAAAACAACACATTAGCATGAAATGTAATATTAAGTATTAAACTCGTGTGGATTATTTACTTTGGTTGACTGTACATTTGCTTAATCGAGTAAAGTTAATTTTTTATTTTATTTTATTAAGGTTTTAAGAGTTACTCAATCATGTTAACTCATCACACCTAGTAATTGGCAGGTCAACTTAATTTTTTTTTCATGTAGACTGATGTAATTATTTAAAATTGTCACCGTGAGCTCGACAATTGTAATCGAATTTTTTTCGCGATAAACATCCGTACAAAAATTAATTCAAAAGTTTTTATTAGAATTTAGTATCATTTTTAACTTGTATAGTATTTTTCTGAAGAAATTCAGAAAAACGGAAAGCTATTCTACAGCATTTTTAGGAATTACCTTGAGTTGGTGCAAAATTTCTTGTTCCATTTCCCTCGTCATGGTCGGTGATAAGGCGACGACTAAGTCCATATAATTTCCATGGTTGCCAACCTTAACAGCACAACCTACAGATAAAAGTAATAAAATCGTAATCCTTCCTTGAGCTCTCGACAATTCACCCATGATCCTGCAAAAACGTCGGGAAAAATGAAGCAAAGCAACAAGTTCACCAAATACGACTGACTCGTATTATTAGTGGAACGAGCGATTGAGCGGAAGAACTACTAGATGACTTTCTCTGTAATAGTCCATTATCTTTAAGATAAGGATTGAGATTACAGTAAAGTGACGCCCATCCACGCCTTGAAATAGCAATGACTTACTAAGAAGCTTATAAAAAGAAAGACAATATGATAATGTAAACCCTCCTCAGACCCAAATATAGTATTCCATTTGTTATTATTTTCGCGGGATTTTAGGACTCTTAATGAATTATACAAGTACATTAAAAAACAAGAATTAAGAGGGAAATAAAGGAGTTTTTTTTTACAAACCACGCTTTTATTATCTAATATACTAATTATCTTCATCTGTCTGACTGAAGCCAACAAAGAAAGTTACAGCAATCCGAAACCAGGGATTGTTGTGGTAAGACAATACTCGGTCATTGGTGTGAAATAATAAACTGAAAAATGTTTAGTGTTGCCTTTTTAAGTTAAGTTCCAAATCCGTAGAGTCGTAATCACCGAGAGAGAAGGCCTCCACGCAAATAATAAATATGACGGGTAAGCGGTCTAGTTTATTATAATATCTCTTCAAGCCGGCATCAACAATCTGTAAAATTAATTGTTTGGTCTAACGATCAATTCGCAGAAAATCGTCCTTCCGCAAATCGGCAACCAAGTTTGTTGTTGAAATGAATTTGCGCCCTAGAACGCGTTCCAGTTAACCAATTTGAAATTTTTTTTCTGTAACATGCATTGTCATCGATCCTATGTATGTGTGTCAAGCGTCAGGTCCCTAGCTTGTAGGGAAATTGGTTTAATATTGATTACAAGATTAGATCCGGACAGACACACAAAAAAGTAAGTTAAATAAAAGCGTATAAAAACGAAATTAATTTCTACAGCGTTTGAACGAACCAAAGATCTTCGGATCGATCATAGAATGTGGATTACCGTCTCGGTAACCGAGAAAGCTGGGGGATAGGCTTCTCATTTCTTGAAATTCTCGAGTGTTGAAATTCCGCTCTGGACATGGATATTTGCGTTTGTCCCAGATACTTGTCGTTTGAAGGGATGGAGATCGATGGTCCAAAACCCTGTAGGTCAACAAAGGTTTGGAAAATTCTATGGTGAATGTGCTTTCCTTCCTTCCTTTTTTTTTTCGCTCTGTGTATTTACACATGTTAGCTTTTCTCGTAGAGCTGATGTTTGATTCCATATATGGGTGACTTTCGGTGAAAATCATGAATGTTTGGCACCAAGTGTGCACGCAACTGTAAATCCACCCATTTGGGTGATTTCGGTGAAAATCATGAACGTTTGATAATGTTCATGGGTTTTTGCCCTCTGAATATTTAATTAAGCCTCATTTCTTGTTTAAGGCTTGGCTATTCAGCGGGAGACGTTTGACCCCTTATCGGGTGGTTCTTTCCTTTTCTCAGTAGGCTTTCGTTGCCATGTGTGGGTTTTATGACCCTTTTCCGCTCTTGGACAGAAGGGTCGGCTTAATTAGCGCCATTTTCTTAGTTTTCTAATTTTGTGAGAGAGTGATTCTTTTTTTGGATCGGATGACCCGGGATTCGACGGGTTTGGCTGTCAATTGATTGGTTGATTGACTTGCGTTGGCTTCTTTATGGAGTTTTAGACAGATTTTTCTCTCCGAGTTTTGGAGAGACAGAGATTGTCACCGCGAACCTGGAGTGCACTTCGTGATTGGATCTCGGGATCGCGTGGAGCTGGTCGTTCGCCGATTGCCGATGGCCCTACGGCTTTGAGCCTTATCGTAGACGGATGGGTTCCCAGTCTCGTTCGGCATTTTTTGGGGAAGGCTTTGCTTGACATTTGGTCGATCCCCTCTCTGTTTCCTTGGTGTCAGCCGTCTCTCTTTCTCACGTCGGGTCCTCGCTGACTTTCTCCATCTCATCAGATGTGGCCCAGAGAAGCATCGTTGCTCCGTCGGTAAGATTATCGTAGGCACCGATTTGTGTTTTACGGTCGCAATTTGCTGTTTTTACTCGCTTAACCGCCTTCCTGTCTTCTTCGTTTCTTACCTTTATATCCAGTTATCCAAGCCAACTTTAATTCTGTCTAATAAAGGCATTATCTATAGCCCAGACAGTTTTCTCTTTTATTTCTCTCTTTCTCTGCTTACGAGAGCGCCCAGCCAGCTGTACTTTGAGGATGATCGCCCTGAGTAAGGTAGTATGATTGTAAACTACATTTATTTTTTGCTTTGTGGGTGAAAGCACGATCTAGAATACAATGGTCCAAAAGCGCCATTCTTAAAAAGTGGCTAGAAGTGATTAATGACTAAAAAGCTCGGATGTGCATGGTAGCATTGAGAGCACATTTAGGAAACTTTCAGTGATTTACGGTGGTGCACCACGATCTAGACCGTGATTCTTACATAATGTTAAACCAAGAGCTGATAAGGTGTAAACCCTTATCAGCTCTTGGTTAAACAAAGTGATTCGCGTGAAATCCGTGTAGATGTGTTTAAACCTTGAGACCGGATTGGCCCCTGGCGCGATCTGGTGGCAAATTTCTCTGAATGCTCCCATTGCGCCACGGCCTGTAAATCTCATCGGCCTGGGTTAACAAAGCTGACATCATAAGCAACGCTATTGCGGGAGTTTTTTGACAAAATTCACAATGAATTTATATCACCGGAAGTGGCCTTTAAATTATGATTTCTTTCGTAGTAGTAGTAGTAGCAGCAGCAGCTTTTGTTCTTTTTGTCCTTTTTCTACCCCGTTTTCTACGATAGTTGGTGCCCGTGACTTTAGAGCCCCCCCCCTTTTAATCACTAATCACGATAGTTCTTTTCCATTGTTTTATGCTTATTGGTGTCTGAAGCTCGGCGTGAAAAACATTCTCCGAAAAATCATTCTATAAGGTTTGCCTAAAGTAGCGTTTACAAATCCGTCTTGTACCTTTTTGTATGTTCTATTTGAGATGTGTATTCATTGTATTTTATTCGTTGTAATTTGATCCCAAAATTTTTTCCTACTCGTGTTTGAGGAAAAAATTTTTTTTTCAATTTATTTATTTTCAATTACAAAATTTCACAAAAGAGAAAGCACAATAAAGTAAATAGAAAACAGGGGATACAAGAGGTTGAAAAGCTAAAAAGCCGTCGAACAAAGCCCACACCCCCTAAAACCAATTGATAAAAAATAATACAGTATTAAATTAATTTAATTAATATTTTTAAAACATAGATCATTATTTAGAATCAACTTCTTCAATGAATTTTTAAAAACATTAATGCTAGAAATTTCGCTTAATATGGGAGGTAATAAGGTCCACTATTTTTGACAAGAAAAAAATGGAGTGTAGCGTCGATAGTTATGTACAAACGGAAGACTAATATCTATCGCTTTCCTAGTTAGATAATTATGATAATCAAAATTAAATTTTAATTTAGAGGGCTAGCTAATATTGTTATACTAGCTGATAAACTGGCGTTGCTCGGGCTCTTTTTTTTTGATGAAATTTTGCATTATCTGAATGTAAATATACAGAAAAAATGAACACAGGAAAAAAGCTTAGAATTAATATACTAAAAAAAATTATATTGAAGAATCAAAAAGAATTCTTTTAAAGTGCTCCCAATGGATGGTCTTTCCAATTACGGCCCTTTAGCAGTTCTACTCGACTTCGCTCGTGTTGGAATGTCGTGTATAGCTGAGTGAGTCTGGAGAAAAAAGGTGGAGAATAATGTACAGAAGGTCATTCACACTTTTGGAAACGATTTTATTTTTTGAATTTTTGTCTAACAATCCATATTTATTTTTCCTGTCATATTCTATCCGATTCCTCTGGTTTTTGACATAAGCCCAACACCGATATTTCCAGGATATAAGGCTGTTTAGGAGGGCTACGAGGTCCAATTTGTCCTATTCCTCTTGTGCAGCTTCCAAAGGCCAGTCAAAGTTCTGCACCGTCACTTTCCGAGGGCTCTCTTGAACATCCCGAAAGCGCAGAAATCCACTGGGACGGCTTAGGTAAAGCCATGCTTCATCCAACGTAACAATCTTTTCCCACCTGTGGCTGGCTAAGAATTTCTCGTAAAGCTTTCGGCAGTTCACCTTCCTTTCTGCGATGTGACGAGGGAAGAGCTTATGAACTTTCGGCTTGTGAACTTTTCGAAGATTCAAATCTCTGTTGATAGTTTTGTTTAATGTTGCGGGCGATATTCCTAGTTTCGAAGCAATACTTTTTTGTGTTGGGGGATTTTCGACGGAGATAAATAAAAATTAAAAGATTAAAATCACTCAAGATCAAAAGAACGAAATGACAACATATTTGATTTTAGATTCAGAAATAGTTCCTTCGCGCTAATTACGAAATCACAACGATTTCACTCATGTTTGTTAAATTGGGTATTGTAAAAATTTGAATCATCTTTTTCCTATTGTTATTAAAAAACTTTCACACGCGATGATTACTATTGTTTCCTCTTTACGTAATGGAATTTTTTTTCCAGTAAAATGCTTTCAAGGATGTTTAATTTTTTCACAGTTAGCACCTATATCATCGAAATTATCTATACGGAATTAGCGATTTAATGCATTTTGCGACTAGCTATCGATTACGAGTGAGGCAGTTAAGCAAACAAATTTCTATCTGGCTGTGTTAAGAAATTCCAGTGTGTGCCTGTTTGCCTTATGATTTGAACTCTGTAATCGGGGTTTTCCCGATTTCAACTGCCTGTGTGTGTTTGTAAATGAGGATAAGAAGTAGATTGTGTTTCATAGTTCCTTTTGCAACATTGTTTTATTATTGTGATCTGAACCTGCATTATTCCTTCTCCGGAATATATATGATGCGAGCCAAAAGTTCCCGGGATATATTTATTAAAAATTGTACACTTATTAGTTAATAATAAATGAATTGACTTTGAAGTAGTCTCCTGCTGCATTGATTCATCTGTCCCAGTACGATTTTAAAGAATACCCACGGTGTGAGATAATTTTTTGTGATGGCGCTAATGACATTTCAATGTCCGCATGATGGCGCTTAGAACTAGAAGGTTGGCTTAAGCACTTTTAAGTTATTTCGTAATGAATTTAAACGTTTATTTTCGTTAAGAGTGATTTACTTTCTTTACAATAAAATGTCTTTTACGCTAATTCACAGCATTTAATTGTCATTTAGGTTCATTTTAGAGTTTTTGTAACTTAATCTTTCTTTTTTTGCGCAACATTTGCTAATAAATTGTTAGGCTATTTGCTAAATTGCCTTGAATACTTACTCTAGGCCCCAAACCGAAGTGCCAGCAAACGGCCAAAAGTCAAAACCGAGCTTTATCTTCATACGATTCGTAGCACGGCAAGACAACGAGCTTGATCATTTATTTATCTTGCACCGTGAGAATACCTGTAGAAATCATTTTCTGTCATTACCTTCGTGTATCCTGCATTATCTCTTACTTTGATCTCAGTCTCAAATCTTTATTCTTTGAGATTCATCTTCGAAAACAGAATATATTCGCAGAGAGCTATGACTGAAGAGTAAGGAGTGTGCGAACTAGAGTCGCGTTCGCGCAAGTCAAAAACTGACGCACAACTAAGAGGAATAAGCCAGTGCGTTGTAATGATACAACACCTAAGATTTTAATTCTACATAATAAAATTAAAGACATGCTTCTTATACAAGGTGTTTCAAAACTACTTTTACAAACTTTTAGGGGGGGGGGGGGGGTAGTATAGGTGATTCTAAGCAAAAAACTTGATATGAACATGGACCCGAATTTGAACGCTAACTGAGACATGAACAGAAATAAAAATGCCGCCACCAAGATCAACATGTTAATAACTCAGGTTCTCTAAATCTAGGATGAAGAAATTTGGGGAAATAATAGGGTACATAAAACTGTGTATACTGTTACGAGTAGTTTCTGAGTTACGTGCTCAACATCGTAACATGTGCTGGTTAGTACTCGTATGTGAGCACTCTTACGATTTTGAATGCGTAACTCGGAAACTACTTGTTAGAATACGATCAAATTTTAACGGTGTACACATTTTTATGTACCCTATTATTCCTTCAAAATTCATTATCCTAGGCGTTACAGAACCTGAGTTATTAACTTGTTGATCTTGGTGGCGGCATTTATATTTCTGTTCATATCTCAGTTAACGTTCAAATTTGGGCCCATGTTCATATCAACCTTTTTTGCTTAGAATCGCCCATACTACCTCTCCTAAAAGATTGTAAAAGTATTTTTGAAACAGCCTGTATATCGATTTCTAAATTAGGATATGCATCTAAAGAAAACAATAAAGAGTGAAAACATTTGTTTTCACTCTTTCTCTTCTTTAGGTAACCTTTGTCCACAGTTTCTGGCCATTTTTGTTTGTATTATGATATTCAGTTGATGCAGCCATTTACTTATTCGAAATAATGATCGAACCGGTTTATGCAATAATTAAATTTATAGAAATAGAACTCTACTTCTTCCATGGGTCAGCGATGGGTTGGTAGTGGGATGGGGGACGGGAAAAGGCTTGGCTAGTGATTGTGAACGTAAGCTTAGAACATTTGGAGTTGGTAATATTCATGATGCATTATAATTAGCGTATTTATAAAATTTCGAGTTTGGGATAAATTGCATTGACAATGAGCTAGAAGTTGCATAGAGCAACGCATATGCGCAATGTTCTAAGCTTAGGTTCAAAACCATTAGCCAAGCCCTACCCCGTCCCCTACCCCATTGCTGACAAAACAGAACACAGGCCTCGAACCAAGGCGACCAATCTAATTCCCCACTCCCAAAAATATGTATATATAGTTTCCCTGTTCAACGTATAATCTAGCTCTGATGATGGTGAAAACCAAAACGCGCCAGCAACATAGTAAATATAATTTATGCAATAACTACATTTGCGGCAAAGCAGTAAAGGACCCAACTCAGTCAACATTACTTATTGTTTGTTTTACTCTTTAATAATTCAAAAATGTTTTCAGCTTCTCTTTCTACACAGACAATGCAATTTAAAGTCTCGTCAAAGAAAGTTACCGAATTAAATTTAATGATATTACAATTTTAAGTACCAAAGTTATTGAGATAAAATATTATTCATTGTCCTAAATATTCCAGGATATTAGGATCTGTCGTGTCTCTTTGAAAACATTTATATGCTGTAAATTAATAAAAAAATAAATAAATAAACGAGCAAATAGTTGTGTAATTTACCGAATCTAAGCCGGCCACACATATATATAAGACGACTCTAAATTTTAGAAGAGTATTTACAAGAAAAAACAAAAATAAAATAGACTACACATAAACAACGAGTACGGTTTTTGTTAGTACGTTTTAAGGAAAAATAACAATCTTAGATTCGGGGCAATACAGTATTTAAAAAATCACGATGGTCATTATCTGTCTGACATGGAAATCCTTCTGGTCAGAACAAAATAAATCTCATCAATTCTTACGCTCTCTGAATTCAATAGTGATAATCCTTTTTCTCTAGTATTTCGCAATTGCTCGCTAAAGGGCTCTGTAGAAAAGTGCTACTACGAAGTCTAAAGAGCGAATCGACAGAAAAATCCCAACATAGGACTGTTTGGCGTCGCTAACTAAATTAGTAACGAATAACATGTGCAAGTGTACATAATGTTCGATCACAGAGAGGGCTTTCTGTACAATGATCAAAGCAATAATCATTACCACAAAAGTCAAAATTAACAAGTGCAAGATCGGTACACTCACAGAAATGAATTGAAGGACTATAATAAAAGTATTTGAGATATAATTATTATTGTATTTTTGTAAAATATCAATACATGTATTGGGCAGTAACAGAACTCACTGGCGCCATCTGTTCAACATTCAAGATACTGTTTTTATAGACTATAGAGGAAGTATTCCGCCAAATATAATGTTTTAGTTTAAGCGAAGTGTGGCATGTCTTGTTAATAATCTAACCCCTTCAAAATGATCAGTATTACATCATCTCTATTAACAAAACAACGATATAAAGTTACGAAACGATCTTTTTTCTTACTGGTTTTCATATTTTTTCGTAATCATAAGCAAATAAACATGCGAAAGTCTCATCTTCCAGACAAATACCATCTTCATGAAGCACCTTACGTTGTAACTTCACTTAACCTAGCTCAGTACATTGCTAATTGTCAAAACATTTTTTCGTCTCAGTACATAGACAAACAACGAAGACATGCGTTACGGGCACCTGCATAGTTTCAAGCGGTATAACAGCAGATGAACGAGTGACTGAATACAGCCCTCCACTAAGCAACTAAGGAGGTTTAAAGAAAAACTATTATCACCATTGAATTCAGTGGCAAGTAAATGACCTAGGAGTGATTTGTAATGCGGTTTTTCTTTGTAATTATTTATTCAAACCTGAGGGGTTCCTTGTAAGGTTCATTATCTGCCTTCTGCGTGTTATTGATAATTGACAGGGCATTTGAGGATATTTTTGATACTATTTTTTCAGCTTAAATTATCAACGTTGCTTAGGCAGCTCAGTGAGCTTAACATTACGACTAACTTCTGTCGTCTTCATCACTCATATTTATTTTATAAATCCGTTACAGGGTATTGTGGTATATTAGTATCACTTAGTCTTTGATCGAAGTGCTCCACCTCAACGTAGGCGAACTCTTCCTGGCAGTCTGATTGGTTGAATGTGCCGTTCTGCAGAAACTGTCGAGGTACGTCGTATATGCCTAGCTTATTATCCGCCTTTTTGGGGCTTTTCGGCGGAAGTTCGGGCCTCGAATCCGAGAGGGATGACGACGGAGAGAGTGGTATGTTGATACTGATCACTCGGCTGCCCATGTCACTCCTTGCCTCTTGTAGGTGGGAGCACGAGGAATGTGCCGAGATATCCATGGAAGAAAAGTAGAAGTTGATTTCATCGCTGCTGCTGTCGTCGAACACGCTGTCGTCGTAGATTTTCTCGCAAAAGTAAGATCCTGGAGGAGCACTCAATCGATCCATCGTTTTGAAATCAGTGTCCCCGAAAGTGTACATTGACGGTTGGTAAGTCGTTGTTGCTCTCATACCGCAGTGCGTCGTCTCTATCCGGGGTATGGCTCCCAATGATGTTCCAGGCTCCCCCTCCTGCGATACAACGGCTACTTGGGAGAACGAGAAATTCTCCGAGTTGCCTAAGCTGTCATCGATGCTCTCGTGACGTTCGATTTCGGGCCATAAAGTGGAATCGAATGTTGCTTTAGAGACTCTGTTACGTACTGGTACTGATAACTTGGATCGGGCAAAGACTATAAGCACCGTGATAATGACGCCGACGAACAAAGAAACCAACGGGATTATAATAAAATGATGGTTGGGAATATAATTCTGGGTGGTAGTCCTGTTGTTTGGGATTACTGAAAAAGAGACCAAAAGGATTCGTGAATTAGGATTTATAATAATTAATACATTTATAATAATGTACTAGCTGAAATGCCCGTCTTCGCCGAGCTTTTCAAGGCAAAACGAAGGCGGGGTTTCAGTATCTATCTATCTATCTACACTAATTATATACAAATGTTATTTAAGTTTTGACCTTGAGACTTGTTAATTGTCATTGCATAAGCTGGGCGAACGGAAAATTGTCGACGTTTGAACTTCACAAAATGATCAGTCGCCTGTAACGGTATTGTTGGTATTAAAACGATTTGTCCTGCGTTATCCCCGCTGAGTATTATAGCTTTTAATGAACCTGCTTTTTCGGAATTGGCTGTTGTATTGCTTAATGCCCCAAATGTTCAACCTATTGACCGTCGACCTTACAATTTACCGACAACTTCGGACGTTGCTGTGGTTTTACCTGGCAGTGGAATTAGTGCACACCGGTAGGATTCGTCGGATTTTAGAAAATCACCCATGATATGATCCTCTGCATTATGTGATTATATTTCCATACGGAACGCAAGGGTGGCATATATCTGTGCGGTCGAAGAACAATTCTCATACCAAACGTGTTACGAAACGCCATTTTAAAGCTTACCATCTTCAACTTCTTCACGTGCATGTTTAAGCTCGGCGAAGACGGGCATATAAAGGGTGTCCCAAAATGAGCTGACATTTTAATTTTTTAATAAAACACATTTTTCATTGGAAAATTGATAATATTGTTTGCTTTATTAGAAAGTAAAAACATGGATTATGTGTGATACAAAACATCTGACCATCGGACTAATGACCGCCCCGTCCTTGGTACCACAAATTCAATCTGAGAAAATTTTCAATAACGTGTTGACATAATTGCTGGGAAATTTCGGCAATGCTGCGTGGAATTTTCTCTTTGAGGTCCTCAATAGTTTGTGGTTTATTGACGTACACTTTATCCTTAAGATAACCTCAGAGAAAGAAGTCCAATGATATCAAGTCACATGATCTTGGCGAACAATTTACATCATCTCGCTGCAAGATAACACGACCATTAAATTTTTGAAATTAATTTTTACAATTTCTACGCGTTGTTCGATTGTGCAGTTTTGCATAATTTAACCTCAATGTTTAATAATGACAGCATATAAAAATCTCTATTCTGATTGTACCAGAAAAAAATGGCGGCAAAATCAAAATGTCAGTTCATTTTGGGACACCCTTTATAATTAAAATCGTACCTTCTATTGTATAGTTTTTGACACAAACACGACTAACCTATTATTGCACAAACTTTGCCTTGCATTGTTGAACATAAGATGTATATTGTTGGTCCGCGCTTATTGTTGGCCCGATGAAAACTTTGCATAGTAGGCTTCGGTAGAATTACAGTAGACTTCTTCGTATCGGGTCTGGTTTTAACTGCTTCCGTTTTTCGATTATTATTCAGCAATCGAATACGAGGGAATCAATTGTGTATGACAATTAATTGTTTCTTTATGAATTTATTTATATTAGAGTTGGACAAACATATGGAAAAGCTACTTCATTTGCATGTGAGAAATTGATATGTTTCGGGCTGAAGGCGGAAGTGAAGCAACAATTAGAGTTGACCCTCGATTTTACGGACTAATTGGGGGAGAGGGTTGTCCGGAAAATCTCAAAGTCCGATTTTCCGAGGTAATACAAATAATGCTGACCCATACTTTAGCTGAACTTTTTAAACAATCTGGAAAGCAACAATACCTTTTAATGGTAATATGCATGTATATTTAATATTCTTGCTTTCCGGATTGTTTAATAAAAAAAAATTACAGTCCTCATCCGATAAGTTAAACCTCGACCTTGAAGGGAAGAAATTTATTCTACTGCTAAAATGGGATGCAATAGAATTGCATTTTATATCAATAGAATAAATTTCTTCCCTTCAAGGTCGAGGTTTAACTTATCGGATGAGGACTATACACGTCTCCAGCATATCGGATATACCGGATAAATAATAATATACCGATAAACATACCGGATACGGATACAGTACTACTGCTGTGAGCGCTCACTGGTGGACATATCGTAAACTTACACCAGTCAGCGCACACAACAAAAAATTTCATAGAAAATATGTCCGGAAAATCCAAAATCCGTAAAATTGAGGTCCGTAAATTCGAGTGTCAACTGTTCAATTGTAGACACCTTATAAAAGCCAGTGCACATTCGCCGTCTCTTCAAATCGTACATTCGCTTGAAAGTTGGGACGCGAGAAAATCGGAGCCAGTTCACAGTTAACTTTTTTTTTTAGGCGAACGTCATGCGTCCTTATTTGTGATTGGCTTAAGAATGAACCATTGAGGCGGATGGTAAATTGCTGCATTGTTTTTTTTTCTGACGTTATTAAAAAGTTAAAACGGAAACGTGCAACTATCCGAAAAATTGACTGCGCTCTCTGATTGATGGGGAACACATTTAGAATTAGCTTCCTTTCCTTTCTTCAAATGCAAGTTTAGAAAAATAAACTTTTATACTTCCCGAGAAGAATTTCCTAAATACATTTTGATACAATTTTTATAATTTTTAAATTTATAACTATTAAAAAAATAAAAGATTTTTATTAACTTTTGCATGGATTAAATAACATTTAAAAAGTATCTGGAAAAAATTAAAAGATTCAGCCAAGTTTGAAAATTAAGTTTATGATTCCCTGGAATTAATTTTCTAAATATAATTTTAATCTCATGTTTAAATTTAAAAGAAGTTTTAAAAAAATCAATATCTCTATTAGCACTCATCCTTGAAATACATATACGAGGGGCGATTGATAAATAAGGTGTCCATGGCTGTACCTTTTTTATTTGTTAACCGATTTTCAAAATTCTTTTTGTATGTTATACTCACATTTGTCCTCTATGTAATGCACTATTCACTTTTCGACATAGTCCCCATCCCTTTCCACGCATTGCACCAACGCGTGACTAGTTGAGTGAACCCGTCGGAGTGGAATTCCGGAGTTGTTGTCGACACCAGGATTGAATGGCAGCTTTGGACCCTCTTTTGGAGTACGATAACGTCCGCCCGCACACGAGTCACTACACACCAGAGGCTTTGCAGCGCCTACAGTTCAAAGATGAATGACTGAAGTTCAAAAATGAAAGACTTTGCACCTTGCCACTTTCACCGCTTCCCAAAGAAGAAAGGACATGAGTTGGTTCTGACGGCGAGGTTAACGCTGCCATTCAATCCTGGTGTCGACAACAACTCCGGAATTCCTCTCCGACGGGTTCACCCAACTGGTCACGCGTTGGTACAATGCGTGGGAAGGGATGGGGACTATGTCAAAAAGTGAATAGTGCATTACTTAGAGAACAAATGTGAGTATAAGATACAAAAAGAATTTTGAAAGTCGTTTAACAAATAAAAAAGTTACAGTCATGGAGACCTTATTTATCAATCGCCCCTCGTACTTTTTGATCTGTTATTTAAAAATTTATATAAGTTTAAAAGATTCAGCATAAGTGTGAAAACGTAACTTTAGCATTTTTTATAAGTTTATTCTTTTAAAATTAAAAAGTTGGTACACATGATCACTTTCACTTATAAGTTTTTAACATTTCCTTTATAAGATCTCTCTCTGCCTCTGTAGGCCTACGTAAAGATACAGCATTAGTCTTATTCCATTTTCGTGTTGATCTAATCAGCATAGACTAACTGATGCTGGGTCAACTTTTTTTTATTTTATTTTTTTATTTTAATAGCGGTTTCCTTTTTATGGTTAGCTCTGATTGCACATAATTAACAAAAAAGTGTTCTGCAATGATTTTATCCAAAGCTTTATTGACAAGATGAACATGAAATTTTTTTTTACAATTCATTAATTTAACAATTTTAATAATTTCGTATTTAAATCAAATTTTTTATTGTTACACAATACATATATACCTATTACATTAAAATTCAACCCCCCTCCCTCACTCCCATAGTTAGCTTAAACTGAAAGTTCATTTTTGGATTTAATGATTGTGCTAAAGGGAGGAAATCTTCCGAGTTATATTGAAAAGTTTGTAGAAAAAATGGAAAATAATAGAATCCAAAAATATTATTAATCAATAAAAATTAGAAGTTTCTAGAACAGGAAACTATATTACGACAATATGTGTTGTGAATAGTATGTTTTTCCACCAAAGGAGGGAGCAGCGACTTCTCATTACAGGCATTCTAGGTTTTCCTAAAGTACTAGATACGGAGTCAATACTCCCTACTAAAGTATTAGGTAGGTTTCCCTGTCTCCATCAATCAGAGAGCGAAGTCAATTCTTCAGCTAGTCACATGTCAATAACAGGACATTGTGAACTGAATTGCGCTGACGAGCAGCATCGGCAATCGAGAGACCTTAGAGAGAGAGTGCTAATCCTTATTATTCACAGCTTGCTTGATTTGCATTATATGTCTCGCAGCTGATTGGTGGCGTTTATCAGAAATCACCTGAGAGTTCAAACCGGCGAATGTGAACCGATCTTTAGTTTCTTCATTCAATTCCCTGTCTCAAGTTTAGTTTAGAGTGACATCACAAGTGAAGCGGTTACAGTTCGTCCGCTTTAAGAAACAGTTTGAATAAATTTCTGTATAAAAAGTTCAAAATTTCTGTCTGCAATCTAATTTCATATTTTGCTCCGCGATATAATAAAAAAATCGGGGGATAGAAAAATCATTTGACGAAATTAAAAAAAAAAAATTTAACGGCAGATGGATACGATGTTGTGTACTATGTGTGATAAGCGACTTTTTTCGGTGACATCACTCTCAACTGAAGCTGAGACTGGTATAGCCATACTGAGTCATGTCAGAGCTTCCCTAATTTCAAAGAGGGCAAATTGCTAGTACCTGCAAAGCTGATGATTCTGAAATTTTTAATTTATTTGCTGTGTCACGAAGTATAGTATCAAAGGTTATGATGGCACATGCAGTTTCCGGGAAAGGTCTCTGATAAGCATAAGCGTGTACGACGTTGTCAACTAACTGAAAGAGACAAAGGACATGAGAAAAATTGTGTCCAGGAATAAGATAACTGCAATGAGACTGCAGACCCCAACCTGAGTCTTACAAATCGAGCTTCACACTTTTAAAAATAACTCGTCGATTGTATCACAAAGGGATTGTATTCGATGCGATTGATTATACAGGTTGTTTAGAAACGATTGCAGTGGTTTGACAAGATCGCAGTGGATTTTCAGAATGGTATTCAAGGAATCGTACTTGGCAGCTTGAAAATGCATGTTAATATAGGAAGGCAGCTTTTCCAAGGAACAGATTGCAAGATCGAAAAATGGCTCCTACTAATTAATGTTAATTTCATGGATTAAAATTTATCATATTCATTATTAATTACTAGAAGAGGTACCCGGCGTTACCCGGGATAATTACACTTGCACAAACTTTTCCTTTCATTGTTAGTCATGAGATATTGATTGTTGGTCCATGCAGAGCGTTTGTGAATTGCGTGCTGATACCATTGTTGATACCTATTGTTGTACAAACTTTGCCTTGCATTGTTGGTCATGAGATATTTCTCATTAATATGCCTTGCCATAACCATGAATATCGATTTTTTATCGATATTTATTATTTTTCCGAAATCTGAGGTAGACAGTGACCTTCCTCATGCTTTGAAGGTCATGTATGCGAAATTTTATCAAGATCGGAATAAAACTGTAGATTTGTATAAAAAACAGACCCACAGACAGACCCACAGACCCACAGACGCACAGACCCACAAACATCCTTCTTTATATATTCACTAGACTAGAAGAGGTACCCGGCGTTGCCCGGGATAATTACACTTGCACAAACTTTTCCTTTCATTGTTAGTCATGAGATATTGATTGTTGGTCCATGCAGAGCGTTTGTGAATTGCGTGCTGATACCATTGTTGATACCTATTGTTGTACAAACTTTGCCTTGCATTGTTGGTCATGAGATATTTCTCATTAATATGCCTTGCCATAACCATGAATATCGATTTTTTATCGATATTTATTATTTTTCCGAAATCTGAGGTAGACAGTGACCTTCCTCATGCTTTGAAGGTCATGTATGCGAAATTTCATCAAGATCGGAATAAAACTGTAGATTTGTATAAAAAACAGACCCACAGACAGACCCACAGAGCCACAGACGCACAGACCCACAAACATCCTTCTTTATATATATAGAAGACTAGCAAAAGTACCCGGCGTTGCCCGGGATAATTACACTTGGATATTAACGGAACAATCTCAAAAAATTAAATAAAATTTGGCAATATCTTAAAAATAAACACATGAAATTGCTTAGAATTAATACAATAAAAATTCTTAATGAAAATTCGAAAAAAATCTTTTTAAAGGCTCACAATGGCTGGACCTCTCCAAGGATGCCACTGCTAGTCTAAATAATTTCTTACTCACGTAATCTTACCTCAGATGTATACTTAGTGTTGTTGCAATTTCCACTCTTCTCTCGATGTGTTGAAGTAAAACTTGGCCATTCATCACTTTGTGCAGTCTAGCAGTCGCCTATTCTTCTATTTACTTGCTTTCCATTTGCTCAATACATCACGGAGCTAAAAGAGTGTTTCTTCTGTCGTCTTTCCACTCTTTCTCAATAGTCTGCTAACTCTCCATTATCTCCAGTTACTGATCACTTTTAATGGTTTTCAAGAAATTGTTAAGTACTAAGAACTCTCTTTGCTAAGAAAAGCCTGAATAACAGGAATTCTATGCATTGTTACAAATTGAAACTTATCCATATTGCATTGTTATAATTCTTGGAAAGGACTGCTTTATCATTGCATCATCATTTTGAGCTCATTGTTATTGGTGAATTGCGTGTTGAAACCATTGTTGATACCTATTGTTGCACAAACTTTTATTTGCATTGTTGGTCATGAGATATATATTGTTGGTCCGTGCAGAGTGTTTGTGAATTGCGTGTTGATACCATTGTTGCAAAAACTTTGTCTTGTATTGTTGGTCATGCGATATTTCTCATTAATATGCCCTGCTATAAATGGCATCCTAGAAGAGGTACCCGGCGTTGCCCGGGATAATTACACTTGCACAAACTTTTCCTTTCATTGTTAGTCATGAGATATATATTGTTGGTTCATGCAGTGTGTTTGTGAATTGCGTGCTGATACCATTGTTGATACCTATTGTTGTACCAACTTTGCCTTGCATTGTTGTTCATGAGATATTTCTCATTAATATGCCTTGCCATAACCATGAATATCGATTTTTTATCGATATTTATTATTTTTCCGAAATCTGAGGTAGACAGTGACCTTCCTCATGCTTTAAAGATCATGTATGCGAAATTTTATCAAGATCGGAATAAAACTGTAGATTTGTATAAAAAACGTACACACAGATCCACAGACCCACCCACAGACAGACCCACAGACAGACCCACAAACATCCTTCTTTATATATATAGATTATTAATTATTAATTATTTGTATCTCATTCAGATAATATAATATGAGCCAGAGATCGGAATAGAAAGAAACAATAAAGTGGGACTTATATTTTTATGATAAAATAGTGAACACGGAAATCAATTTTTTCGTTTCTGTCTTCTTCCATTAGGTTTTTTACAGAGCAACGCTTCTCTTTAGTCGTATTCTTAGTTCGTACATTTATAGAGAGGAGCAAAAAATGTATAGACACTTCAAGAAAACAAAAATACTGTATAAAATAAATACTAAATTTATACAGATATCAAGGGATGAATAGATATCTCTTTTGATTTTTATCTTTACAATAGGTGCTCAAAGTGTTTACCGTAAGCGTGCAGACTCTCTTGATTACGACGAATAACCGTTCCTATTCATTGTTCTGGCAACTAGCACCTCGGTAAGTACTCAAGTTTCTGTGGTTGTCTGGTCTTCTTCGATCGAGATCAAGTTCCATTCAATACATGGAATATCATGAGATGTAAATTTTTCCATTTTGCTATTGACTCTATAGATAACATCGGTTAAAGTGTTTTTACACTTTTTTGGTCTCCTCTCTGTAAGTTTCCATGCGTTTTTTAGTTTTTCGTTTGGTTATCTCATCTTACCTGTTGATGAAGGTGAAATTTCAATGTTGTTTCCAGTGGTAGTCGTCAAAAGCCTTGAACTGGAAATGCTAATAGTATTCAACGGAACAGGTGAGCTTGTTGATTTTGATGTTGTTGTTGTTGTGGTTGTTGTGGTTGCTGTTGTTGTTGATATTTTTTCATTAGTTACTCTAGTAGAAATGTTTGGTGTTATCCTTGACGTGGAGACACTAGAAATTGTCGTAATTGCAGTTTTAGTATATGTGGTAGTGTCCCCAGATATGGTTGAAGGTAAACTGGAGCTAGTCTCGTTGTCAGTCATATTTGTATCGCCTTTGATAACCTCTCTTTTGTGACGTACGTTATTAATTGTTCGCCTAAAAAGATCTTTAATAGAAGGCCTGTTATCCTGTTTTAGTAATTGAGGGCCTCGGATCTTATTTAACTGCGATCGTTTTGCGAAGAGGACATTGCAGAGGATAAATACTGAAAAAAAAATAAAATTTCATCAATTAAACGGAAATTTCAATAAAGTTATTAAGAATTTTATAACGAGGCATCATTATACAAATTATTAGTAATCTTTGATGAGTATATGCAATTGAAAAGTATACTAGGATTTAAATTTCTTCACAATTACAGCCTTTTGCGAAAGCTAAAATGTAACTGTCCAAATAAAAAATTCAATTTGGGAAGTTAAAATGCAACTTGCAGAATTAAAAATGTATTTTTCAAAATAAAAAAATGTGTAAATTCTGGAGTGTTCTCCCCTCGACTTTCTCGTGTGCTCTCAGACATGGTTTGTTTGAGTCACCTATCGCACTGCAGCTGCCTAGAATTTTTTATTTTAGTAGCGTAAAGGATTCGTGTTCAGATACGCATTATAACGACTCATATGAACAAGTATCGCGAGAAAACAATATGGAACAACGGGCTTGCTTTAAATTCTGCCTAAAGTTGGGTAAATTGGCTATGGAAACAAACCAGATGTGAAAACTGCCTACGAGTGCATTCTAATGGTTTGATCGCTTTCGTGATAGCCATGAAGATCTTTTAGATGACCCTCGCCCTGGAAGACCACTGAGAAAGTCAGAAAACTTGGTGCAAAGAGTTCGCAGAGTGAAGCCAGAGTTTCATGAAACAGGAAGTTGGGTTCTTCTTCACAATAATGCCTAGCTGCATACCGCCATAAGCAGTGGCGTAGCAAAATTTTAACAAGCCATAGTTCGTACTTTGACAGCCAGCCCCCTGACTCCATCCAAAACACGAAATCCGGGCCCCTTGACAGTCCCTGGCCCTGGTTCGACTGAACCACTTGGAACCACGGTAGCTACGCCCCTGACCGTAAGTGTGAAGCGATTTCTGGCCAAACACGGCATCACAGAACTCAACCACCCGTCCTATTCTTCGGATTTGGCCCTTTCAGACTTTTTCCTGTTTCCACAAATGAAAAACGCTATGTAAGTTACTCGATTTCAAGATGTTTCCGACATTGAGAAAAATGTGACGTCAGAAATCAAGAGCATTCCGTCCGAGAACTTTAAAAGCTCTTTTACAAACTTGTACAAACGCGCTCAAAAGTGTATTATGTCCAGTGGAGATTACTTTGAATCATATTAAACAGAATTTTTACTTGGAAATCGTAATAGGAACTCTCAATTTTTAATTGTGCATCTTGGATTCAGATTCTGCATTTATCGTTGGATAACTTTCTTAAAAAAATTTAACACGTATTTTTTTTATTCTTTGATCTGACGTATATTTCTCGAGATATTCCCGGTTTTTAACGTTCGTCGATTTTAAATTGTAAATCCAACTGAGGAGACACTCAGCAAGCTAAATTATGTTAAAATTCTTTTGACCCCGTATATACCGGAGGGGCACTTTATGAGGATAAAAAAATGGATAAAAAAGATAAAAAGTGGAGGAAGATTTTTCACCCCATTTTTTTTATCTTCACCTTTTGACGCTATTTATTCTTGATATTTTAAGCCCCACTTTTTACCCCCACTTTTACCGTAACTTTTTAACCGTCCACTTTTAGCTTTACATTTTATCCCCCATTTTTTATCTCCCATTTCTAACCATTATTTTTTTTTATCCTGAACTCTCTTTATAACCTTTTTTGTCTACTTTTAATTCCCTTTTATCCTTCAACTTTTATTCATTTTTTTATTCACTCTTAGTCAATTTAAGGGGCCTCTTAGTCAATAATGAATCCAGGGCAAATCGGGTAACGGCCCATCTTCTTTTGTAACTGCTTGTATTTGGCCAGAGAAAAACTAACGCCATATTGGCTTGCTCGCTTTGTGTAATGCTTTCTGTCCACTAAATTATCTAATCGTTCTCGTAGCCTTACCGTTTTTTCTTCTATACGAGAGCAGTCAAATGAAAATGATCGATGAGAAATTACGGACAAAGAATTGGACATACCTGTCAGCAGTTCCGCCACTGGCGACACACTTCTCCCACTGCACAAGTCACCAAATTCTATTAGCATAAAAATCCATCGGCTGAGAGCGAAACAAATCTTGCATCGCTATCTTGACTTTTGCGTTGCAAAATGAAAACTCACCTAAAATTTGTAATATTCTGAAAACAATAATGCACATTGTACACAATCGTTTTTTTTAATGAAGTACCATATAACAAGCTTTTGGTTATGTATTGAGGTACTATCAACAAATCAACAAAAGATACATGAAAACAAGTGTTGCATAATCATAACCACGCGATCACTAATACCCACTGTAAGCTTCACTCTTCATCACAAGCTTAAATAAACGATCTGACATCGAGTCTACAAGTTTCTCAAACATGTTAAGTTTGATTTTTTCCATTCTGAAGCAGTAGCCACTTTCAACTCTTGTACACTGTTGTATTGCCTGCCATCTGCATATACTGCTCTGCTCAGAATACCCTATAGATTTTCCACAAGGTTCATATCCAGCGAATTGGGTAACCCATTCCATTATGCAGATGCCATTCCTCAAAATCCACTCCCATGAGGAGTGAGCAACATGAATACTGGCGTTATCCTGCTGAAATAACCAGTAGGGTCCACTAATTGTATTTCTCCAAATGGCAGCAACTGTTCATCTAGGAGCTATTGATATTCGGTTGTTTTCCTACGACCAGGGGAAAAGGCAATGTTTGTTTGAAAAATGCCTGCTCTTCCTTTCTCCGGTCGGGCCAATATCTCCAACCAGAATGAAGTTCTTTTCGCCACTAAACACGACCCTTCTCCAACTTAGTCTCTTTTGTATGTGCTGCTTTGTGAGATAAGGCTGTTTTTTCTTCTTGTACTGCAGAAATCCAGATCGGCAACAACTATAGAGAGTGCGCACACCAATCTCCGTATCACGTGACAGCTGTACCAGAACTGTATTTGTCTCATCACATTTCTTTTCTGTCTTCAGACTACGCTCTGCTACAGCCCATCCTACTTCGTGCACAAACGTGTTAACAGTTTAAAAATGACACTATTTTACGTACAATGATGGTTTTGACGAATACGATACTTTACTTTATTTGCAAATATAGGTAATTTAATACGTGGCAATTGAAAAAGACTACAATCCTTCCCTCTAATAAATGGGTGGGCTATCATTATTCATTCAACATGGATTATCCCATTTCGAATCGTTTCATTTTACTATCAGCTTGCTATATACAATACACAACGGATTCTACAGGGTGAGTCAAAAGTCGCAGTACACCCTGTTTTTTCGAAAACCTTACAGGAATTGGGAAATATGAATATTCCAGTAATGTATGGGTGAGGTGGTCTATCTTTTACGGTATATACCGAACATGGCCGCCATCTTGAAATCGGCCATCTAAAATCTAAGTCAATTTTTTTTTAAATGGAAAGGGGGTCGTGTAATATATCAAATAACGTCAGCATTTTCTGACAATTTCATTCCTGTAAACAGATTTGAAGTAGCAGTTATGGTTCAAAAGTTACAACACATTTTATTTCATTTTGTAGCAGGTAACTGAAGATAGCTTTGACCACGGAATAGAGAATTGAGGTCATTTTGATGTCTGGAGAACGAAGTTTCCGTGTCATAGCTGCAGATTTTAATAACCGGCACCCAGAAAGACCTCCAATTTCACACAATACTGTCAGGTGCTCAATTAAGAAATTCCGAGAAACTGGGACTGTGGTTGAGAAGGCACGGAGTGGCCATCCAATAAGTGCTACTGACGAGACAACCTCAACAGCACACGGTTTGTCAGCAGAATGTGGAATCAGCCAGTCAGTGGTTAGATGTTCAATTTCCTGGGTCATTGGATTGGCCGACGTGGTACTGGGGAATGGCCACCCAGATCACCTGATCTCACACCACTTGACTTTTATCTGTGAGGTCATTTAAAGCAACTCGTATATGCAGAGAAAATCAGAAACGGACACTATCTCCAGCAACGCATTGAAGAAGCGTGTACCAGCATTTCTGCGGAAATCCTTTTGCAAGTGCATGACGATTGGTTTCAGCGCCTTCAAATGTGCCTTGACCAAGAGGGACACCATGTTGAACACATTAAATGACTGACCTTTATGGAGAGCAGTCCAGCCTGTAATTCCAAACAAAATGTGTTATAACTTTTGAACCACAACTGCTACTTCAAATCTGTTTACAGGAATGAAATCGTCAGAAAATGCTGATGTTATTTGATATATCACACGATCCCCTTGAAAAAAATTGACTTAGATTCAAGATGGCCTATTTCAAGATGGCGGCCATGTTCGGTACATACCGTAAATATAGACCAACTCACCCATATCTGGAATATTCAGATTTCCCAATTCCTGCAAGCTTTTCGAAAAAACAGGGTGTACCGCGACTTTTGACTCTCCCTGTATAATGCATTTTACTTGGTGTTTCATTACTATAAAGAATTCATTACATTTTTCATTGCTAGTTTTCATATTAATAGAAACACTAGGTGAGAATATCATTTTCCAACCCACTGAGTTAATTCTAAAGCGCCGCCTCTTTAAACTTTTTTTTTCTCCCCATTATGCCAAAAAGATGAAAATCGCATCGCCAGAAGTTCGGATTGTAGGGTAGATGTTCTAAGACCTTCTACTTAAAGGTGGATGTTCTAAAACCAGCCATGATTTTTTTTGTGACATATGGTCGTATGTTGTCGTTGAGGAACATGACCTCGCAGGCAGGAACCCCGGCGTTTTTTTTTTATATTATTCCCTATCGCAGTGTCAGAGTCGTGTAGCTGTTGGGATTGAGGATGTGGCCGTGGGAGGCAAATTCGTTCAGAACAGGAGGCTTGATGATCGCGCCTTGGTCATCCTCCAAAGTTGTTCTTTCTCTAGTCGTGCAGACCATATTCTTGCTCACAAGTCAGACAGTTTTTAATATAAACAGCACTCTTTCGGCGGTGAATTTCGGATGCCAACTGATTTTCAGCATCAAAACCGAAAGATTGCTCGCTGTTCTTGCTTGGACGCTACTATCTTGCACATTTTGAGCGTTCTGTTATCCAGGCTGTCGACTAAGGCACTGTTTCCAATTCTTATGCGCATCTCGTCGCTTTTGACTAGAGTACTAACCTACCATCGGGTTTCATTAGCGGTGTTTCGACTCATTTCTACAGGACTTCGATCGTTTTCATTTGACAGACCATCGTAAATTCCACGTATCTTGTTTCATGCCAATTGTATATTTCCTTCTTGGCATGTCAACGTTTGGTCAAAGAATTTTTATCCGAATAATGCCTCTAGAGCAAGGATTGGCAACATACGTATTTTGTGTAACATATTTCTCATTAATATGCCCTGTCATAACAATGAATATCGATTTTTTATCAATAATTATTATTTTTTTGAAATCTGAGGTAGGCAGTGACCTTCCTCATGCTTTGAAGGTCATGTATGCGAAATTTTATCAAGGCTGACCCTCCAAAATTCTTTATTTTGTGATTTTTTTGTTATCTTTGGTTTAATAAACATTGAATTAATTATGATGTGTTATCAAATTAATGTAAGTTAAAATTGCTACAAAAAGTTTTATGGTTCCTAAAGTTTATTTGTTTTTAAATGTTGCCAACCTTTATACTAGAAAATAGCAAAACAATTATTATAATCAAGTAATGCTTTCTCAAGACATACACTGAACGACCAATTTATTAGAGACACCCCGCTAATAGCGTGTTGCGTCTTCTTTAGCGATGAGAACTGCCTGAATACGTGCTGGCATGGATTCAACAAGGTGTTGAAACCGTTTTGGTGGAATAGCAATCCAGGCTGACATCACAGCGTCCCGTAATTAGTGCAGGTTGGACGGTAGTGTGGGAAGGCGTCGGATGGTTCTCTCCACTTCATCCCATAAATGCTCGATCGGTTGAGATCGGGCAACCGAGCTGGTCACTGAAGCAGGTGGAAGTCCGCGTTATGTTCCTCGAACCAGTCCAAGACCATTCGAGCACGGTGACAGGGAGCATTGTCTTGCTGAAACTGTCCGTCACCACCAGGGAACACAGTTATCATGAACGGGTGCACCTGATCGGCAACAATGTTCAAGTAGTGTGTTGCATTCAGGAATGTGTCTACGGATATCAGAGGATCCAGTGTGTCCCAAGAGAAGACACTCCAGACAAGCACTCCTCCTCCACCCGTCTGTACGGTTGTCTGCTGACAGGATGGGTCCATGGCCTCGTGCTGTCTGCGCCTGATTCGCAGTCTACCGTCTTCTTCGACTCATTCAGTGTCCAGTGACTATGTCTGTGTGCCCATAGCAGGCGCGCTTTCCTATTTTGCGGTGACAGCGATGGTACCCGTACTGACCGCCTGTTGTTAAACCCAGCTCCGTGCAAGGTGCGCCGCTCCGGGTGCTCCGAAATGGCTTGGGATGCTCCCTCATTGAACTGTGCTGCAATTTGTTGGGCTGTTCCCGTCCTGTTGCTGTGCATGATTCGTGCCAGTCGCCGTTGGCCTCGTTCATCCACGGCCCTTTTTCGTCCGGATTTGTGTTTGTTGGAGCTTGTTTTTTGGTATAACTGCCTTTTACGGAATACCCTTGACACTGTTGCACGGGAAAACCCGAGGAGGTTCGCGGTTTGCGAAATGACCAACTACGCCCGTCGAGCTCCAACGATCATGCCTCGTTCGAAGTCGGTCAAATCCTTGGATTTACCCGTATTCAGTCACTTCTGCTGCTGAATGCAACTTGTGATTCAATGCATCCCTTTTATACACCGCTTCGGCCTGTTCCATTGTTTGGGTGTCACTGGGAGGCCGATCCATTTTCCGTAAGAGGTGTCTCTAATAAATTGGTCGTTCAGTGTATATTTCTTCTTTTCGACAATGGTATCCACTGCAATGAATGCCTTAATTCATAGCAGCAATTTTAATTTTTTGGCGATCTGTTTCATATTAAAAAATTTTTTAAAAATTGCAGATTATCACATTTCATTTTACAAAATTTACGAAAAAATTTAGTAAAATTTTAAATTAGAAAAATATTAACTCATTATATTATGTGAATAATCAGAATAGGTATTTTGGAGCAGCATGTATTTATCATTCATGATATTTATAAGTTTTTTTTTAAAATGCCAGAAATATTTCCTAAAAACTCTAACGTTAACGGGGGAACTTTTCATTATGTTAAACTGTAGCTTCTCATTTTATTATTTTGTCGGTATTATGTGATTAAATTTCTCATACCTCCTTTTAAGTTGGCCCCAGGTGATGCTTTGTGTAATTTCTGTGGAGTTGCAGGGATTTGAAGTTCTACTGTTGACTCTTCCATAAAGAGATTGTCAGATGATCGTACTTGATTCTTTATTTCATGGTAACAAAGAAAGGATGAAGGAATTAACATTATTATGGTTTAATTATATGATTATCATCTTAGATTATAGTAAATTTGATATTTTTAAAAAAAAATTGTTTATATATACAGCGTAATTTTATTAACAAAAATTTAATACTCGTGTGCCTCTACAATATAAGGATCTTCGTTAGTATTGTGTATAGTTCGTGCCATTCAACAGTTTTCTTTGTTTTGTAATTCAATAGGGTCGTGTCGATGGAATTAAGGCTACTTTGTAAGATTTTACGATCTTTTTACACGCTTTTATTTAACTCACTTTTCTGTCCGAGTCAAATCTTGTAATCATTATTAAACCAACTTCCCGACAAGCTAGGGACCCGAAATATGACACACACCTACACTTGACCGATGACAATGCATAATAAAGGGAAAATTTTTCAAATCGGTTCACTGATTCGTGTTCTAATGATACAGATTACTTTTCTGTGTGTTTATCAGGGTCAAATCTTGCAATCAATATTAAACCAACTTCTCGACGAACTAGAGAATTGAAACGTGATACACATATACAGGACTTCGGAGTTTTGAGGGTGGGAATTAGATGGGAGCAAAATGTCTACACGTATACAGGGTGTTTTTGAATTGAGTACAGATTTTTTGGGAGATGATAGAAGAGGTCCTTAGAAGTATTTTTTGTCATATGAACATGGGGTCCCCGCAGCTGAGTTTACTTCCAATACTGCATTGAACAATCAAATGACACCGGGACGCAGTGTGCGTTGGTAGGCCTAGATTATTTTATTTTTAACAATTAACACAAGTAATCTACTGTATGACTTTTACAGTAATTGTTCGAAATGACCGCCATTTGCTTCATAGCACAATTCGCAACGCCTTATGATGGATTGATGTACGCGTGGAAACAGTTGATTTGCACGGTCGCTGATGTCACCTGCTGCCGCGACAACACGAGCCGCCAATTCTTCTTCGGTATCTACGGGTTCGGAGTACACCATTGCTTGTGTTAATTGTTAAAAATAAAATAATCTAGGCTACCAACGCACACTGCGTACTCAAAAAATCTGTACTCAATTCAAAAACACCCTGTATATAAAGAAGGATGTTTGTGGGTGGGTTTGTTTGTTTGTTTCTTTCTTTCTTATACAAATCTACAGTTTTATTCCGATCTTGATGAAATTTTGCATACTTGACCTTCAAAGCATGAGGAAGGTCACTGTCTACCTCAGATTTCGAAAAAATAATAATTATTGATAAAAAATCGATACTCATGGTTATGGCAAGCCATTTTAATGAGAAATATCTCATGACCAACAATGCAAGGCAAACTTTGTGCAATATAGAGAAGTATCATTTTGTAACAATGCATAGAATTCCTATTATTCAGGCTTTTCTTGAAAATCGAACATTTTGCTATTGTTTTGGTAATTTGTGATTGTCATTTTGCTTAGAATCCAATATCAGTCGTAACAATCGAAGTATCGAAAAATCGAACTTCCCGATTAATGCCAAGCAAAAGCACTTGGGGTTTTACTATTGGCACTGATAAGAATTTATAAAAAAATTTTCAGACAAAAAGCTCTGAGTGAGCCCAGGTAGTTCCCTTGTTAGTACAGTCATCAACAGGAAATAATCCACACATGAATTTTACTCTAAGTTTTACCGTTTCAATATTAATTTATTTTTAATAATTTAATATTACATTTAGAGTTCATATTATTAAGATTATTAAATTTAAATAATTATAATTAAAAAAGCTATTAAAACAACACATTAGCATGAAATGTAATATTAAGTATTAAACTCGTGTGGATTATTTCCTGTTGATGACTGTACTTAACAATTTCTTGAAAATCTTGAAATAAAATATCTGGTGATGCTCCGCAGTGGTGAGGCAAGTTAAGAAGAGTTTAGATAAAGTCCCGGTATATCACCTAGAATTCCTGTTTTTCTTATTTTTCGCAGAATGGATAGTCCCTTCGCTATGTTTTATTGATTGAGTTATTATTTAATCAATTTGGAGTTTTAATTGAACTTCTTGAGATTGTTCTGCTTACCTATAAGTGTAATTAACCCGGGCAACGCCGGATCCTCTGCTAGTATTATAATAAGCGTATAATAAACTAGAAGCGAACCCACCCGATTGTATAATCGGGAAATAACCCATTGTTAGATTTTTTTCTTTGTTGTGACATAGTCCACCGCCACTGATTTTATATAGCCTAAATGATTAAAAGTTCATCGGCTGAATGGCTTTTTGGAAGTAAATAAAAAGTAATAGCAAAATCAGCTTGAAAAGTTACAAATTTATGTTGAATCTGTCCCCTTTTAAACAATTCTGCTTTCTTTTTTTTTCTATTTGAGACTCATCTAAAATCTAAATTATACTAGAAAAAGATGCAAGGAAAACAAATTTCGCTTTTTTTTTCCCCCGAAAAAGAAATGCTATTTTAAGGTGCAAATTCTTTATTTCTCTCAGCGGATTGTATAAATTATATCATAGTCTACTATAAAAGATATTGTGAGGTGTATCTCGAACCGCTACTGATTTACTAGTCATTTAATTTCAAAATGAAAGTTAATATAATTTTGGTCAGATTAAACGAAGTCTGTAGAGAGCTGAATATACATCAGCTCTACTTCGAATTGATTCAAATCTTGTTCTAGATTTCTAAAATTCAATTATTTGTTTTCTTGCATGTGAATTCTTAATGTCTACTGAATAATAGAGAGAACAGATTTGTATTTCTTTTGACTAGTTGATTAAAAGAGAAGAAAAGTTTTCTAAGAATACTCGTTCAAGAATTTATAATTTTTTCTCCACAAACTCTACGCCTAATTGAACTCAATTTTTATCTATTTGAAAATCGTTTACCGTTTACCAATTTCATATTTTTTTAAATTAAAAGTAACCATATTTCTTTAGAAATTAATTATCATTGGTCATGACTGCCTCCCCCCCCCCCCTTTCTGAACATTCAATTAATGAAATAAATGAAAAATAGAAGTTCATGACCTGGATTCAAATAAGAAATCACGAAACCAGTTCATAGATCATGAACTTCTGATTTTCATATAGCGTATTTCAATGTTTTTTAAGGCTAAACCTTCAAGAAAAATAATAAATTCTCCCAAAGAGTTAAAACTCCGGAGACTCTAATATACACAATACATTTGTATAACAAAAGTTTATTATTTGTGAATATACGAGATAACACAACAGATTATAAATCTATGTAATTGCTGAAATCGATGTACGCAAGTGTTAAATTGTACTTACTTTTTGCGTCAATACCGAATTAATAAATTTGTAGTGAGCGACATTGTGTTCTCTTGTGATGAAAAGCTTCTTTGTTTGTCTAAGAATATCCCCTGCGAAATAACCGGTAATAAGGCCAATAAATGCTAAGAATATCAAAATTAATACATTCTGTACTATGTGATGTATTTGAAACATTTCCACATTTGATGAAGACGATAGTATGATCTGCCCTCTTGGCTTCTAAATTTTGTTGAAAAACAGTTTGTTTGTTTTTTTTTTTTTAAATTTAAAACTTCGTCACGGCAAGGAAAAAGATTCATTCTCTGACGTATGACACAAACGCTGACTATGTATTAGAATTTTGTTTTTCTTTCCAATACAATGTTTTGTTTTGTTTTCCTAAAATGAGGCAGTTATTATAAAGTGAACTGCAGAAAATATATTTTGTTTTTGCGCTGGAAAACAATGTTGAGTAAAAAATTCATTCTTTAATCAATGCACTGTGAATTAATTTCTTTACATGCGAATGATTTAGGGATAATATTTGGCAAAAAAAAAAAAGTTAAATCCTAACCAAACAATTGTCTGAGTATATTAATTTTTTTAACTTGAAATGGGTTTCAATAGTTTCAATATCAGGATAAATACATTTTTTTTTTCGTTTGTTATTCTCATAAAATATTGTCATAAACTCATATTCTATGGATTCATGATAAGATGAAATTGTACGAGGAAACGGTGAATCCATTTCCTACAAATTTTACATCAGCCAAGTGACTCAAACGTCAGACTTCTTCCTTCCCTGCTTTAATCACCAGTTATAGACAAAAATGAATAACCAGTAAATAAATAAGTAAACAAACAAATAAATTTCGCTGTATGTAAATGTTATTCTTTTGCCTCAATACGAGCAAATTTTAGTGTTTCAAATCTGCTAGGTAATTCTAGTTATAATACATTTCTACAATTTTTGGATCTTAATATCATCCGGTCAATTATAAAAAAATTATAAAGATCTAATTTCGTTTCTTGACTGATTTATATAAAATTAAGAAACTAACTTATAACAATAAATGATAATTTTTAATTAGTATTAATTTAAGTCTCATTTCTTTACACTTATTAAGAGCTAATTAAAAAATATAATCCTAAGAAGTTGCTCGTTAATTGCGCTAAACCGCTATAAACTAGGCCTTTTAATATCTAATTAGAAGAACTTAAATAAATTGATATACAAGTCATTTAAAATATCTATATCTCCATACATTAAAAAGCTTAATCATCTGACCTCATTAAATGAATTTTCGGTGACCTAAAAATTCAGGAGGTAGCTGAGAAATGTAATATGTATATGCATATGTGCCTTAAGAAATTAAAAAAAAAAAAACTAAACATTTAGAGGTCAACGTGAAATATCATTTAATCTTTAGCAAATGATTTATATAGAAGCGTGAAACGATTTCAGACTTTATTTAGCTAATTGTTGAGAGTGTGAAAGAACGGCGATTTCCAAATTTTAATGGAATCGTGAATTTCAAATTTGATGTCTGTTGACAAGATTTTTGCAGTTTTCCAAAGCCAGCTTATACTTTATTCTTTAGCTCTTTTTATATACAGGGTGAATCAAATTCGATGTAAAAAACTTTTAGGGGAGGTAGTATGGGTGATTCTAAGCAAAAAAAGTTCATATGAACATGGGTCCGACTTTGAACGCTACTGAGATATGAAAAGAAATAAAAACCCCGCCACCAAGATCAACAAGTCAGGCAACCGATATGCCCAGGACCGATAGGATTTTAAAGAAATCGAGAACGAAAAGGAAAGCATTTGATATCTAAAGAAGCCTTTCATTGTTATGAATTAAATAAGGTTGCAAAGGAAGCCTCTGGTTGCTAAGAAAGGCGTACTTATAAGGGAAACGTATACTTCAAACTGAATAAAACAATCTGAAAAGTTAAATGGAGAAAATAGCATTTCTCTATAGATTAGAACATATACGAATTCTTTAATTTGTTAGCATTCCTATTTAATAATCTTTCTTCAAAAACTATTGCCAACGCTTTTCTACGTAAGCATATATCATTGACGGGATGAGTAGCTACCAGCTAATGTTAAAATTTGCCTAACACAAACTAACTATTGATAATATAAGTGCGTAAGTAATTACATGCCACATCTTAGCAGAGAAAGTTTCCAATAGTTTCATAATAGTATCATTAAAACACGAATCATGGAACCAATTTCAATTATCATTAATTATGCACCATAATGGATCCACGAGAAGTAGGTGCCTATGAACCGATTTCGACTATTAATAATTTTATGTTATATTCATTCATGGCACATCATTCCAGGTCGTTTGATATATTACATGCCATATTTTAGCATTGAAAGTTCCAATGAACCATAATGGGCCCATGAAAAGCAGGTACCTTTGAACCAATTTTCACTATCATTCATTTTACGTGATATTCATGCATGACACATAATTCCAAATTGTTTGATATATTACATGCCAAATCTGAGCTTTGAAAGTTTCTCCTGAACCATACTGGTTCCATGAAACCACATACCATTGAACCTATTTCGACTATCGTTAATTTTACGTTAATATTCAATCATGACATGTTATTTCAAGCTGTTTGATATAATACATGCTATATCTTAGCATTGAAAGTTTCCAATGGACCATAATTGTACCACTTAACCACATACCCTTGAACCAGTTCTGGCTGATATTGACCATCAAGGAAGACGATCACGTGTCTTCACTTAATTCACAAGCCTTTTCTCTGCTTCAAATATAGAATCTTAAAGGGAGAACAGCATTTGGCAATGCACAGGCCATTTATATATGGAATTGTATAGTGAAAAACGTGGTCCCTATATTATTTTTGACCTTTTGAACCGGAAGTAGTTCACCGATTTTTTTCTACCAACGAACTCAGTCTTCCGATTTCCCTAAGTTGTCGAATTGCGAAAATGGAACTCGAAAATTCGGAAGCGTTCGAAAGCTAGAGCACCAACGGACAGACAGACAGACAGACGGACGGACGGACGCACATTGTGAAAACCTAAGTACCTATCGGTCCTAAGAAGTTAATAACTCAGGTTCTTTAAGATCTAAGTTGATGAAATTTGGAGGAATAATAGGGTACATAAAACTGTGTATACCGTTAACCTTTGATCGTATTCCAACAAGTAGTTTCCGAGTTACGCATTCAAAATCGTAACAGTGCTCACATGCGAGTACTAACCAGCACGTGTTACGTTGTTGAGTGCGTAACTCGGAAACTACTCATTGGAATTGGAGCAAATTTTAGCGGTATACAAAGTTTTTATTGACCCTATTATTCCCTCAAATTTCATCATCCTAGATCTTAAAGAACCTGAGTTATTAACTTGTTGATCTTGGTGGCGGGGCTTTTATTTCTTTTCATATCTCAGTAGCGTTCAAAGTTGGACCCATGTTCATATGAACTTTTTTTGCTTAGAATCACCCATTCTACTTCCCAAGTTTTTTACATTGAATTTGAATCGCCCTGTATACAGTTGTAAAAGTATAGGGCCTAAATGATCATGAGAATGATGAGCGATGTATCCGTATAACGGTGATATTAAGGCTAAAATAGTTGATTTTCTATTTGCGGACTATAGATTAATAGTTTTTTCTAATGTATTTGTAATAGTATAGCTCCAACTCCCTATTTATTTTTTAAATAATACTATTATTACGAAAAGAAATTATTTAAAAAAATAATTTACGGGGTATTTATTATTTTACATTTCGGTTAAATATGATCTTATAAGAATGTTGATAAGACATATGAAAATTGATTTAAGAAATTTATAAATATTTAAGATATATGAAACATTGAGGCTTTGCAATGCATTTTGTTGATGGATCTTTATTACACCAACCGGTTTCGCCATATTTTCCCGGTTTTGTCAAGGTGATGGATTGAATAGCTGCTAAATATTTCTGAAAATGAATAATATCTAATAGTATGATTGGTTTACAATGAACAGTGAAGTATCGATTGCTGAGATAAAAGTTAACAATAGGAGGCTGTGAAAAAATTAAATGATTAAATAGTAATGAGGATAAATAATAAAATAATAATTAAAATTTAGATATATAAATAAATGAAATGCAAAGCATCCATATCTCATATATCAATAGCGACATATAAACCTCGAACTATATAGATTTTAAATAAGAGTCACAACAGAATTTTAATTATAAAATGATAATCTGTTATAACATTGAGATTAAACCTAAATTCATTTATTAATACATCGCTGGATTTATTAAAATTTTGATTACTAAGCTTTACGGAATTACAACCATTAATGAAATTGGATGAATTGTTTCCAATAGAGATAATATGCATAGCTGTATTTTTTTTTATTAAAAAAAAGATCAGATTTTAAAATTCCACTAAAATATTTTCCTTTAAAAAGCAGCAGGAAATTAAAAGCTGCAATATCAACCTATTCCTCCATTTCGTAGGATACTATAATAGGAAGGGCATTTTCATTTTCGACGAAAACTTCTTCAATGTTTTTTTTTTAAGTATGTTATTAAAGATTTAAAACATATTAAACATAGTTCTTGGCTTTATTATTTCAACATTCAGCTGGTTTATCACGTCATGTTATTCTAATAGTTTTTGTAAACAATCTCATCATTTAAATATTTTCATTCCTCATATTAAAAAGCATTCATTTCATGCTCATAAATTTGAAAGCAATATTGTTTAAGAAATAAATAAATAAAAAAAACCCAACAACTTGCTTCCTATGAAGTTGGGTGTCTTTTCTCAGTATCTAAGTAGCTTATCTTAGGCATAACAGATTTAAAGTTGGCAGGAGGCACTGTAAGATGTGGAGCTAATTCGTCCCAAGATTAATGTCAGCTCAACGTACCATTGTCCTAATCATTTGTAAATACTTGTTCAATAATAATTTGTACATAAACGAGGAAGAAGCTCTAACTTTACAAATGAAGTTTCAAAGTCTTGTTGTCATTATTATTATTATGTTGAAGCGTTAGTTCTTTTTATTTTCATTATTCCGGCATGCTGTATGGATTTTCGGACTCGATTATCGACTCCCTTGACTTTGCTATGGAAGGCGGATGTGAGAGGCTGGGTGCAAAAGAGTCGGTTGTGAAGGAGTCGGTCGTGTCGGCATAGAGTATGCTACCGTTACCAAAGACGTTCGGTGGCGTTCCTTTAATGCCGTATTCTGCTCGATCTACAGCCGGCCGAGGACTTTGCGATTTCTTGTTTTTGAACCGAAAGACAAGGATTCCGGCAGTTAAGCTTAACATAAGCGTGAAGCAAAAAGTGACCACGACGGCAATGATGATGCTCGTAGTTTTCGACATTTCCTCCAGAGGGTTTTCTGAAATGTAAACAAAGTTGTTTATTTAATGATAACAGTTTTCACTGTTTTAAGAATGTTATGCAAGATTTTACAGGTAATTTTTGGAATTAAGCAAAAACATCTTTTAACTTTTTTTAAATTTTCATTTCGAACAAAGAAAACTAATGACAATTAAAATGCATAATATGAAGTGTAGTTAATTTGTTACAACGGGCCAAATATGTTAATTAATTGCCAGTATTTATATGTTATAAAACTATAGTCCAGTTCCGCTATCTATGGATTAAAAACGAAGCATGCTGAAAAAGAAATTATAGACCAGTCCTGCGGTATGAATCTGTGCTGAAAAGAAACTATTTGAGGCAACTGCTTGATTGCTTATATTTGAAACCTCCCAATAATGGAAAAATGCACAGCAGTTTTTAAGAACAATAATGAATTTTATTTATTTATTTATTTTGTATATTATATATCTTGTCAAGAGATGGCGCTGTTATCATCGAATTGGCAAAACTACTCCACAAAAGAAAGACTGGGCGTGTCTAATTCAATTTCCAATTTCAATTGTTAGACATTGTTGCTAAGTAAAATTAACAATGTTTGACAATTGAAATTGGAAATTTAACTGGACGCACCCACCTTTTCTTTCGTTGGACAGACTATAAGTATAAAGGTTAGAAAATCCTGTACGTCACTATGAGACATAAGGCACAACATAGTGATCTAATGACAGTTTGGCACGGATGCCATTTACACCGTGGTGTGTCGCCATAGTAGCATGGAGGCACGGAAATCAGACTTTACCAGACTAAATAATCAATTCGACTAATTGAACGATTTTTTTACCGCACTTTTAATGAAGGTATGTTTTTATTAGTAACACCAGGAGATTAATGAACTTCAATAAACGTTCTATATAGCTTACTACCTACATATCGTATGTAATCTACATAACATTTTAAGTTAACAGTTAGGTTCTAGGGTAGCATGATGATAATGCAGTTGGAATTAATGAGAGAAGAAAATGGTTTTAAAATGCAATATAGTAGACTATCATAGTCGACGCGTTTTGATAAGAATACCATCATCACGAGCAAAAGACTACAGAGAATACAGAACAAAACCTCTCTATTAACATTGGCGCTGGATGAGACACTCTGTATAAGGAAAATTTATGAAAACAAGCCTCAACACTAAATGGCTGTTAAAAATTTACTAATAATCAAAGGGGGCCAGTTGTTTCAATTTGTTTTATTAATAAATTGTTTTACATCCATTTACCGTTGAAGTTTATTTTCATAAATTTTAATTATAAACATCAGAATAGTAAAGTGGCAACATTGATCCACTTATCCGTTAGACACTTTTTCTACTGCTCTGCAGCTAGGTTTGATAATCCTTACATTATGTCTATCACCTTCATTTGTTGATCATTGCCTGATGAAAATTTCCACGATTTTGGAACCCACATGTGTGACAATGAATGTATTAATTCAATCACGTAAGATTTCTGATACTGACACAAAATAAGAATAGGAATTCTCAGGGTGATTGAGACGCTTCATACTAAAAGCTTGCTCAATTGGGGGTACTATTGCCGCTCTCATTTAAACAATTGTACGGTCATTTACGCCTTTTCGTCTCATTTTAGCAGATGCTGTGATTTGTTCCATTTGTAGGACCACGTTCAATATCTATGGTATCTATAGGGAGCTGTCCGACGATCAATGATAGGGTAATGTACACCTGTGATATGATATACTTTACGCGATCTTTCTTGGACTTTGTGTATTAACGGAACTCTAATAGATATTGATACATACATATTGATAGATAAAGCATCCAGCTATGATCTTTTTTATGAATGCATTAAGAAAACCTATTTTAGCAACAATGAGAATGTGTAATATTTAAAATTGTATATACTTCACAAATACTTATTTCATTACCTTCGATGCAAACGTTGTTTGGAGTATTCGTTGAAGATGTTGTTATCAATGAATGGTCATCGACAGTAGTAGTTGGGATCGTTGACGGAACGAATACGGTCGCCGTGTTGGACCGGCTACTGTTGTTTCCTGCCTCATCGAACGCTATGATGGCACAAAAATAGATCAGATTCCTTTTGGGAATTTCCCAATAAATCTTCTGAAAGACTTCATTCTGGTTAGATGAAACCAAGAAGATATTTATGCTCGAATACCGAGAATAGTCGTCCAGGGTCTCAATGTCTTCAGAACATTGGAATTGGTAAGAATCAACTACAGGAAAAAAGGGCAGAGAATTAGATAAAATGGCAAATGATTAAAACCATTTTAAGAAGCAGAAGGCTAACCCTTTCCTCTGTCGAAATCGTCGCCGGGAGAAGTCCATCGGAAGATAGCAAACATGCAACTGAATTGAACATTTTCCACGACAAAATCCAAAATGCGATTGGGGGGGATTACGTCAACGTCGTTATTTGCCTTTGCATCAGAATAGAAGGAACCAAAATGCAGTCCACTTAAAAACATGCCATTGAAACCTGCGATCAAAATGGTTTATTTGAAGAACGATTCCATAAAATAGTCGTAAAATAAATGAAAATCCAATTCTTACCAGATTTCGCCTTAGTCAATAAATTTGTGCCACTGACGCCTTTAACCTCAATAGTGTAACTATAGAGACCTTGAGTATCTGCCAACTGAGTAAAATAACCACTATATATACCATCACGTCGGCATACGTCAGGATCTGCATGTATATTATTACATGTTAATCTATGTGTTTAGATGAAGATAATGGAATTTCAAATATTAATGAAGGGAATTTAACCTCCATTGCCAGAATCCAACAGCCTCATCCTGAGCGTTTGGTTGTCGGGACGTATGACGATCACTTCTACTTCAGCATTGAGTACAGGCACCGAGTTTACATGGACTGATGTTCTTATAATTGGTAACTGATAAATTTAGAAAGGAAATACGAGTTGTTGATTCGACAGAAATTAACTACATTTGCTAGCACACGAAAAACATTGGATAAAGTAGACTTACCATGTAATCGTTACTTATCTTGGCGTAATCTAATGTTGGTTCAATCTTTACTGGATAATATTTGCTGCTAAACCATATTTGTACAGCTGCTATAGGAGGGTCTTTTTGTTGATATTTTAGTTTGACTACAGTCAATCCTGCCTAAAAAACACAATCGTTAATAAGATTAAAATCATCAAATTTTGATAGATATTTCTTTTGTATTTTATTTTTTAAAAAGTTCTATTCAGTTCATTCATCAACAGTTTACTCTAATTTATGCAGCTCAATAAAGAAATTGATGGGTAGGCAGTCTTGAAGAATATTTTCTCCATGTTATTGTTGTTAACCTTTAGAATTTGTATCTCCAATGTAATGTCAAGTTTATTAACTTTTGGCTACACGGAAACATCCCAAATGGATTGTCCTTTGTTGAGCATGTCCTTTTCTGTAAGAGGTACTACCCAAATTATCCGAAAATTTGAAAATTCCGCCTAAACCAAAAACGGTACGAGCTTCTGCTGCCAGATGCCTCTTGGTGCACTTTTCAGCTGCTGTTCTGCCAAGTTTCGTAATCGTAAATGCATTTTGTGAATTATTTCTGTTTGTTGCAACGTACTCTTGTGCTTCTGCGAATTTTCAAATCATTCAACAGCAAGTTTTATTGCGGGGTTTTGAAGAGACTGAGAAAAAATTTCGCGCCAACGGTCTGAGTTGTGGAAGAACAAAGACTGATTGCTCCATCATGAAAATGGGCAAAAAAAAAAGAAAACCATGGCAACGGTCTCCTACCCTCCCTACTCCCTGATCTAGCCTCCTGCGACTTCTACCTCTTCCCTAAAATGAAAGGGCGACGTTTTGACTCCATTAAAGCTACCAAAGTTGAATCGCAATTGGTCTTGAACACCCTGCAGCCTTCGGATTCCAGGAATGCTTCCATAAATGGGAAAATTGCTGGGATCGTTGCATACGTGCTGGAGGTGACTACTTTGAAGGTGACAGCGGAGTGTAAGGTACGCAAGAAAATTCTCGGAAATTTTAGGTAGCCCCTCGTATATTAGTGGAGTTGCCATCTGCAACAGCGGTGAGTCCGAGAAATTCGGATCAAATGGAAGACCTCACCAATCAGACTTCCAAAAGGACAGAACGAGAATAAAGTAACCATAAACAGCCTTAGCATTCACCCAATGTGGCCAGACTGTTTTAGCGGGGAAGAAGAGGCGGAAACTGAATGAACAGGAAGCATTCAGTGATTGCACCCCAACAAGGACTGTGAACATAAAACTACAGGAGCATAAAGTGACGAGCATAAAACCCATCATTATCCATATACACTCACTCACCAAAAGTCATGTCACACCCCTCCAATCAGGTTCCCTACAACTGTGTCCGTGACGAGAATTCGGCGAACCTTGGCAGCTGCAGGCTTTGGGAGCAGGAGGCCACGACGGGTGCCCCTCTTGACAGCTGCACATCGTCGGCAACGCCTAGCCTTGGCCAAGCAACATCGACATTGGATCGCGGAGGACTGGCGAAGGGTTGCCTAGTCCGACGAGTTAAGATTTCAGCTGTATCGGGCCGATGGTCGTGTCCGTGTCTGGCACAGGCCACACGAAGCCATGGACCCTGCTTGTCAGGTGAGGACCACTCAGGCAAGTGGATGCTCCATACTGATCTGGGGTGTTTCTAGTGGCATGCAATGGGTCCATTGGTGCATATGACATCCACTCTGCGTCCTATTTCCTAGGTTGATCTGCTTGGGGACCACCTGCACCCCTTTATGAGCTGTTTTTATCCCGCGGGCGACGGCATCTTCCAGCAAGATAATGCGGCCTTTGTGACACGGCAGTGGTTGGAGGAACATGCTATCGACTTCACGACAATGATTTGGCCTCCACGTTCCCCAGATTGCAATCCCATTGAACATTTGTAGGACGTCATCGAACGATCTGTCAGGTCGTCACCAACACAACTGGTAAGTGCACCATCGTTATGGAGTGCAGTGGAGGCGGCGTGGCTTGCAGTGCCTGTGGATTTGTTCCGGGCACTGGTAGATTCTCTTCCACGACGGGTCGCCACCGTTATCCGGGCCAGAGGGGGCCCAACACGTTATTAGGCAATGTGCCATGACTTTTGCTGAGCGAGTGTAAATATTAAGGCTAATTTTAATTGGACGTATGAATTGATCAGTCCGTTCATCCTATGCTCCACATGTCGTTTCCAACAACGTTGATAGATACGCCTATAAAAAACCAGTATAGTTTAATGACATCAAGCTGTCTTCATCATCACCCGAATACTTCGTGAATCATTTCTGAAAGATTTAGCAGAAGGTACAACATTCTCCAGAGTAAAATTTCCCATAAGGGGTTCTGTGGAACTCTAGGGTTCCGCGAAACTATGTTTGGAATTCCGCGAGATCTGTAAAACCGTTTAAGAACAATCATAAATCCTAAAGACGTTCTATGTGAAAGGCAAATTAGGTTCCCCGAAATAAAAAAATGTGAAATACTGTTCCAGAGACTACATGAAAGTTATAGGAATATATTTCACGAAGGATAGAAGCTGTATTAAAAGTAAACAGCGGTCTGTCACTTACTAATGAAGTTACGTAACATTTCCATTCTCAAACCTTGTAATTTAGAATCACTTAGAAAGACTAACCTCCACTTGTTTGCTGTAATTATAAGAGTTGTCATCTGCTATGTCGAACAGAATATTTTTTTCATCAACGAATACTGGCGGAGAAGTTAAGGGGTGACAGGTGAGAATGCGGACGGTGATGGTTCCAGCAGAGGCCACGTACGCTTTGATCTCAATTTCGCTCTCATTATGTACTCCCTTGTAAATCTGAAAAACGAAACATGTTGTAAATTATTATAACTAAATTTATTTAATGCTCTATTAAAATACTCTTCTTTTTTCCGGTAAATATTAATTTCGTTTAATAAATTTTAATTAATTAATTTTCTGCAGGATACTATGAGATAATATTATTTTTAATAATACTTTTACATTTTTTACTTTAAAATGTGCATATGCTTTGAAAATTTGTTGATTAGTTATGAAACTCGATAGAGGGGAACATATACATGCACTTTCAAAATCAACGGTCACAAATCGAGCAAGGAAGTAAATTTAATAATTGTAGCAACCCAAAGAAAAACTCAACTCGAGACCATTACTAGATCAAGAGACCGAGTGGGCTTATCCCCCAGCAGACAATATCCATAAACGGAGTTGTATTAAACATAGGCAAGAAAAGGTAAATAAAAATTATATAAAAAAATAATAAGTTGTTAGTTAGGTTATGTCTGTTTTTAGCTTGTTTGTAAGGTAAAACCGATTTTTCAAACTTAATCTACCTAACTTAACCTAACCTTAACACTACCACATAATTAAAGAAAATACATCCTATACAATTTTAGCTTATAAAGAAATTTTCACTTTGACATTTAAATCTTTATCCTATACGATTTTCTTTTTGGCACGAGATCCACTTGAGCGAAGCTCTTGTACGTGAATGGATCTCATGCCTTCTTCTTTGTTCCATTCTTTAATTTATATTATTTCGTTTTATAAACATTGCACTTCTTGTTCGATTCTAACATATCGCTTAAGGGCTGCAACATTGGCACATCAAAAAGTTTCAAAAATGAGTTAACATATACGAGGGTGAGTCAAATGAACACCGCGAAATTGTAATTAAAATTCCAAATTTCGCCCCACAGTATAGTGATTCTGCAGATCCGTTAAGAATGAGTTTTAGAAATATCCGCTAGGTGGAAGGAGAGTAGAGACAAGCAAACAACGTCACAGTAGCAGTTATAAGATGGCCGCCCCACTTCAAACATGCACCAAAGAAAACGGCGTCCAGTTATCCGATTTTTAAGTAGTGAAGATGGTGATACCTATTGAAATGATGTAGTGGGCTGAACCATGACTATAATAATGTCTAACGATTCTGCAATTTCATGAATCGTTACTGGGCGATTTTCCAACACTAAGGCTTCAACTGTTGCAATATTCTCTGGCGTCACAAACTCGTTGTGCCTGACCGGGGCGAGGGGCGTCTCATACTGCTGTCGCACAATTTGTGAACTTCACACTCCATTCATAAACTTGCCGCTGTGACAAACATGCATCACCATTCATAAACTTCGTTGGTGCATGTTTGAAGTGGGGCGGTCATCTTTAAACTGCTACTGTGACGTTGTTTGCTTGTCTCTACTTTCCTGCCACCTGCCGGTTATTTCTACAACTCATTTTAACGGATCTGCAGAACTACAACACTGTGGAGTGAAATTTGGAATTTTAATTACAATTTTGCGGTTTTTCATTTGATTCACCCTCATACATATTAGTCGGATTGGTCTATTCTACCTATTAACACTGCCGGCGCCATAGTGTTATACAAAAAAATGTGAGAAATTTAATTTAACAAATGAGCTTTAACGTAGCCCAATCCATACAAAATCAATTTACAAATCAGTTTTCTCAAGAAGTGTTAATTTTGAGATGTACCATTCATTAAAGATTTTTCTATCGAAAAATGGAAGGAAAAATTCTACGATCTGGGTTCGAACCAGAAACCTCGGCTGTCATGGCCGACGCCTCTACCAGTTGGGCTATCACAGACACCCAGACAGCCATGCTATCTCAAGATGTCTTAAAGACAACCAAGTTGTTAAGGTTTAAAGCCCAATGGGAGGCGGGCACCTGGTAGAGGCGTCGGCCATGACAGCCGAGGTTCCTGGTTCGAACCCAGGTCGCAGAATTTTTCCTTTCCATTTTTCGATATCCATTTTTCGATAGATATCTTTACCTGATGCTTGGTAGGCTTATCTCCAGTTTATAATATTAATTATCATTAATTTATCTGTGAGTTCCACAAACTTTCTGATGGTTGGATAGGAGAGATTCTCGATCTGTGAGCCAGGTGCCCGCCTCCCATTGGGCTTTCAACCTTGACAACTTGGTTGTCTTTAAGACACCTTGAGACAACATGGCTGTCCGTGTGTCTGTGATAGCCCAACTGGTAGAGGCGTCGCCCATGACAGCCGAGGTTCCTGGTTCGAACCCAGGTCGCAAAATTTTTCCTTCCATTTTTCGAAAGAAAAATCTTTACCTGATGCTTGGTAGACTTATCTCCAGTTTATAATATTAATTATTATTAAGTACCATTCATTGTTGTATCCTATGAGCTCTAAGGTCTAGCTGTAATCTGGTATTGGCAATACCACCTATAATAAAGGCCTGGCCGCTGAAACATCATACACTGTTACATCACGTCAGTTAATTGTACTTTTACCAATAATAAGCTCTAAATTTGCCTTTCTGATGATGTGGCAATTAAAGACGTTTCAGCGCCCAGGCCTTTAATAAAGGTGGTATTGGTATTGGCCAAGATCACGCCTTCTTCGCTCAGGAGGGAGGTAGGGACTCGTCGCTGTACTAGAGTCGCGTGACTTTATTTTAAATTAAGCATTTCAGTTGACAAGAGTTCTAAAATCTTGCATGCATTATTTAACAAATCATAGAACATGCAGTTCACTTCTACTTCTGAGATCTTTTGTTTGGGGCCAAACGGCGTTTCAAGTAGACGAACAATCAAGAAAAACAGCAATCTTAAGTAGTTTCGCGTGGAAAACTATGAAAAAGTTGATTTTGAGTTTAATTCACATCTCTTTCTGAGATCTTTGGCTTAGAGAGAAACAATATTTTTATTTATACATGTATTTACAACGCTAAGACAAGCTCACCAATATTTCCTTGTCGTGGAAGCTTTGCTGAGAATCGTCCAATATTTGCTGCAAAGTGGTGTCCACATCGAGCACTGCCTTCATGTCGCAATTCGGTACATGACCCAACGGATCTACAAAAATGTTATGCCACTTGAGTTGCGGGTGTAGATGGGGTTCGAGAGGCCTTCCTTTTTCTCTACTCAGGGCATTAAGCAAAGGTGGGTAAGCAATCAGGTGTAAAGTTGTGAGGTCGTTTTCATCATTTTCGAAACACTGAGCGATGTCGTTGAAGGCCAAGTGGTCTCCGTTCACTACCAACACGATCGTCCCTCGTTGAAAACCGATGTCTTCCTTCAACATCTTCAAGATAAAAAAAAAAACAAATATTTTTTTAAAATAAAAATATTATAAATGTAATGATTAAAAAAAGGTGAATGAGTATGATTTTTATGAGGATTTAATCTTACAAGTTTGGCGTCCTCAATAGCATCTCGCACGCTGTCCGGATTGTTGAGTTCCGATTCTTCTGACCGTTTAAAAATAGCCGTCAAATTGTTCCACAACTCTGTTCTACTCTCTTCATTTACTGAAGTCATGGGAATATTGAGTGGTCGCTTGCTGGATAAGAACCCTATTCGACTTCCCGTGACCAGGTGCTTAAAGATTAGACTTTCCATGATATTAGAAAAACTGGCCTGTCGAGAAATAGTTGGTATTAAATCTTTTAAATTTTATTTCAATCGATGAATATTTCAATCTATCTAATAATTTAGGAAAAACTAGAAAAGTAAAAAAAATAAATAAAATAAGAAAAATTGAGGCCCATACTTAAGGGGTTTTTTTTCCTTTTTATTAAAATATACAATTTTTTAAAACTGTCCCCTTGCTGAAAAAAAAATGACAAACATGAATTTCCTTTGTCACTTCTGTCATTTTGGCTTAACTAACGAAATGTCTGTGATCTGTTAATTTATTGGTTTTAATGAAATTCTAATAAAATAAGAAATTTAAGGTAAAAATAATGGTTTTGTTAAATGCACAGATTTTTTGCTTACGTATTCTGTATCTTTGACGCCGATTTTGAATATGAAGTCAAAACTTCTCTATCGCCCCCAATGTTTTTCTTTTAAACTGACCTTAATAATATAGTTATGTTTAATACTTATTTGCTACGACTATATCAAAAGCTTTTTTATTCGGTAAGATAGGCTACAGTCTTTAACAAAAATATATAAATAGCGATGTCCGTTGGATCCGCATTTCTGATCCTGATCTGAAAATATCCGGATCTCGGATTCTTTTCCTGTAAGTGTATTAGGACTAATTAGGACTTAGAGGTCTCAGGCTATCACAATCGCAATAGTCGAGTCCATACAGATTGAGGGGATATGGTACAATTCTAACTAAAACGAAAATTAAAGATTTGTTAAATTAAAGCTGATTTTATTTTATGATTTTGATTGTTTATTACGTTAAAGCGATCTACTGCTCAGTCATAGGGAATTAAGGACTTTTGACACTTTTGACTTTGAGACATGTTATAAGGTTATAAGACATGTTATATATTTCGCGGCAGGTATTTAAGAACAAAACGAAGTTTGCAGGTAAAAGGAGCACACACTCAAGATACTCACAGAGCCTTTAATACAATTTACATTTTTGTACAAAGGACTACAAAATACCTATTGTTATTCAATAAAACCACCGTCCGCCGTAGTGACAGCCTCCACACGCTGTCGGAACCGCTGGCAGGCAGGAAAGAGGTGGGTCTTCTGGATTTCTGCCATTGCCTCCACAATAGCTGGCCTGAGAGCTTCAACGGTTTTGTGTGGATGCTTGCTGGATTTCCTCTCAACGACGCCCCAAACGTAATAGTCCAAAGACTGAGATCAGGGGAGCTGGAAGGTTACACGTTGGGAGGAATGTGGTCGTGAAGATTCGTGGTCATTCATGCTTGGGTGCTGTGGGTCTTATGACTTGGAGCAGAATCCTGTTGAAAAACATACGGCCTACTACGTGCTACAGCAGTAATCCAGGACTTCACAACTTACGCCGAGACTTTGGCGAACTTTGAACACGAACGAACGGGCGACTTTCAGGAATGCAGCAATCTCGGAGTCGGAGTGTCCTTCAGCAAAGGAGACGATGACAGCATGTCGCTTCATTTGCTGGGTTATCTTTAGATCCGCCATGTTTATCTGCCTCGTTTCGGAATTGTTAAATAGTATGACGTATTGACTACTACGGTATACTCACGTGTTCTCAAATACCTGCCGCACCCTGTATAATAAAATTTTTCATATACACAATTTCCTGATACAGGATCCGAATTTCGGATCTCGGATCCAAGATGCGGATTTCGGATTAGAGGGGGCGTCGACTGCGACTAACCCAGAAAATCGATGAATTAGCCCGACAATTGGAGGTCATTGGCAAGTGCTGTCTGAATGCACACGCTGAAGAAGGCTGCGTGGCAGCCGAAATGTACAATAATAAAAGTCGTATAATAAAAGCTAATATCTTGTGGATTAACGGTCTCTACTTGCCACCATTTATTCTTGTATTATCCACAGGTTCGTTGGTTTTCTCCTTTTTCTTTAAAGATGTCCCTCAGAACTATCTGGTGACTTTATGAAGTTATGCCATGTCGAATTACAGCGTATGTCTAGATCAGAGGTCGACTAACGCCATATTGATTTACCGAACTTGTAAAACTTTCACTCTATTAAATTACCCTATCGTTCTCAAGATCTAATTGAAAAAAAACATGTATATTCCATGTACCAACTTTTATATCAACTGCATACTTCCTTCCTTTCTTCGATTTATTGTTAGTTTTCTCTCAGAGGAATTTATTGTTGGCCGGCCAGGTGGCCGAGAGGGCTAGGGCGTAGGCTTTCTAGTATTCGAGTCCGCCTGGTCGTGGGTTCGAATCCCGCCATGGGCATGGATGTTTGCGTTTGTCCCGGGCTGCGTACTGTTATAACTTGTGTAAAAGTCGCAAAATGACCTAATAGTCAACGCCAAAATTTCTAATAAACCATAACCAACCGATTTAAGAAGAACGGGAAGAGCATTCACATATTTCGAGAAGTATTTTCCATAACCACCAATCGTAATTGGAACATTCCTTCTCTCAGCAAATACCAAATTTAAATTTTTACAATCATTTAAAAACATCATACAAACTAACATTGAACAGGTAAATTAGTCTGGATAAATTTTAGCTCGTGAACAATATTTTACCTGTGTACCTTCCTTGTAAAGACTTGATTCAATTATCACTGCCATTCTCAAAGGAACATATTTAACGAGGGTGAAATCAGTCTCTGAAAAACTGAATAAGAATTTATAACAAAAAAGTTTGCACGTTTATAACAAAATATTTTCTATTAAAAATATTCACCACACAAAAAAATATTTCATACTTGGTTAGGGTCAAATTTGAAGGGAAGTCAGTACTTCGTTTCACGACTTCCCACGTGCTTGCCTTGTCGCACAGAAGATTGTGTAAAGTTGGCGCCTTTTTATTATGAGTTTCTTCTTTGCAAAAGGTACTGGCCTTTTTATAAAGAAAAAATTGTTTACTTTTAAGAAGACCTAATCAAAATTGTTCCAACTCTATCGTAATCAAAATACCTCAAGGTCTGAGTCATCCATGATTGAAGACTCCACTTTAACGCTGGGGTTGAGGGTAACCAAGCACTGTTCTGCTCTGGAAACGATGCATGCTTCCGGATCACTTAAAGAGCATAAAGAATTAAATGATTTTCTTTTAAGGAAATAGTCAACTATAGCTCGAGACAGGTTAACGTTGCAATGAAGGATCAAGTACGGGCAGCGATAAAGCTATGTTCAGGCGCGGCAGAAATTTAGTCCCTAGCATTTTTTTAAAAAAATATTATATAGTAAATATACACGATTGAAATTTTTTACTTACTATTATTTACTCTTCATATTTTAAAAATCTAACACATCACTTGCCAGATTTTTTCATACTTTTAATTAATAACGCATGCGTTGACACCTTTCGAAACTATTTCTTACCATGTCTGCCACGCCGTCACTATTCACGTCGCACCCCTTCAACAAGTCGAATGAAGCAAATGTTTTAAATGTTTACATAAGATTGGCAAATAATTCTATAGCAAGCAGTTGTCCCGTCTCTAGAGTGTGTTTTTCTTATTACCTATCCCCCTCGTCATTAATTACTCGTCGTTAACTGATACGGTGATCTCTCGCACTGTACTTGTTCCTTCATTGCAAGGTTAATCTGTCCCGAGCTATAGGTTTGTTAATTCAAAAGAAATGCAATCTGTAGTTTTCATTTCATCTGATGACAATGGATATGAGAAAAGTTCGCTGAAATTCGGTGTACCTTAAATAACTGGTGGTGTTATTCAGTCGACACTTAAGTCCACTGGTCTGTAGTCCATTTACTAATGGACTATACTAGGGAAGAGAGAGTAAATGCGGTGGTTTCCCGTCGCCTTCCCCATTTTAACAATTGCTGTAAGCTGGTAGCAGCAGTCGGGACCGACGACTTTACGTGCCCTCTGAAGCACGGGGGAGGGGTAAAGATTGCATACCACTAATGGTAACCCATCCAGTGATTAGCCGTGCCAGGTGTTAATTTCACAGAGCTGGCTTGCTCTGCGAAAGCCCCCTAGGCCATCCCAAATAACTAAGTAGGCCAAAAACTGTGGACAATAGGCAATTAAGGCAGAAAGTAACATAGAAACCACTGTTCCGCAAGAGAAAATTTTAAAAATGGTTTCTTTAAAATTCTTGTGGAATAGTGGTTTCTATAGTTTATAATATTTTTTGCCTTAATTGATATATCTTTTTCCAACTCGGCTTTTTAGTAAAGCCTCTAAAAGAAACATTCACCATGCAAAAAGTATTCCGTGCAAAACCAGGACCCTTTTTATATTGAATAAATTTACGCAGTTAGAGGTCTTGTTAGTTTGCTTTATTGAACCATTCTCGTATGAACTGCAGAGAAGAAATGAGTCTCAAGGATGTTTAGAAATATATGTGAAAAAAAAAAGCTTTTGCGAAACAAGTACAACTATTTTTTCAAGTTCAGAATTTCGGTTGTAATACACCGTTTTTATTAAAACAAGTGAAAGAAAATTAAATATTTTTAACAAATAGTTACCTAACTACAATGAGGGGTCTCCAGCTATAACAGGTTACGTTGTGTCTGAGATACATTCCCGTCTTTTATTACGTTTTGATACAGATTAACTACATATAAAGTTGAAGTAAGGATTGGACATTTGCCATATAGACAGATTCTTAGGTACACTTCTGAAAGTTCTTCTGATATGTACACCCTTGTGCAAATTAATTGAAACAAAACATGTTTTCAGAAATATTTTTTATGACATTTACTGCTTTCGAATGAATGATTGTGTCGGAGGGAGCCTGTATTCAATAAAAGGAATATTTCCTGCTTTCTCATCATTTCCGATGGAATGCCGTATCACATGCCCTATATTGCCTTAGTTCTAAAGACCAAGTGACTATCACTCCCGCAATTCCGACCCCACTGGAACAATTGGGCCTAAACTTTATAGTAATATAGATCTTGCCTAGAGGAATCTGTATACTGAATTTCACGCCTTTACGTACCTAAACAGCGCATAAATCTTTTGTCCTCTCTGAATCCCACCCCCGTAATTCCGACTCCAGTTCACCAATCAAAATCAAACTAAATAGTGAATGTGGACATGCCGAATTTCAACCGTCTACCTCAAAAAATGTAGAAATTATGAAGAGGACGGACAGACATCATAAAACCAATAAATAGCTCCATTCTTCCGCTTCTTAATAATATAGATTTTGAGCACTTGAGCAATCGTGCGTCGACAAAGCGATTTCATGTGCGCGTGCCCATGTCAATAATGCTTAAAAGATACACAGAAAGTAACAACATATAGAGCTGATAAGTATGATGTCACTTCCTGGCCAGTTGCCTAGCGATTCCAAACATTAGGTTTAACAATGTAGTGTAAGGCCATAGAAAAGCATAGAGAAGTTAAACCTAAGTTTGGAATCGCTAGGCAACCGGCCAGGAAGTGACGTCACCACTTACCAGCTCTATTCATTCTAGACAAATCTATTGTTATATGACATGCCCATTATCTTGGTATTCTTTACAGTCACTGTTTTAGCACGTGAATTCGGCGTGAAGTGGTCCACGGAAAATTCTGAAAAGTTGATACGGCGGAGCTAAGACCTTGATGGCCATATTTCTGAAAAATTTGAAAATTAGCTAAAGCTCCTAATAAAAAATTAGGTTACTCGGAAATTTAGTTAAACCAACAAAGATTTACATTTACATTGGGGATCGCTTCTTATATAAATTTCACAAAATTGTAAGCAATTTTGCTTCCGGCTTTGTATTCCTTCCGCCACTTACCTGATATTCCACGGATAAGGAGTAGCACATCCAGTTACTGCAATTTTCGATCCATCGAAATATACTGGAGGAGACCGAAGGGATTCGGCATGGCCGTGCTCTTCAAACACCCCGTAGCGCAACCTGGCCCACTCTCTTACAAACCGATTCACTGGAAAGAAAGCGAAAGTAGAACGAAGTTATCTTCCACATTAGTACTAGAAAAATAAACATTGTTCTCTTTAAACGATGGTTACTGCTCCCCTTCCCCTTCTGCATTTCCAATGACATGTACTACTTTTGATTTGTGAGCACGGTCTTTCTCAAGATAGGGGCGCGCGGTAAATCTTCTCTGTATGATGCAAGTCTATGCAAATCTGCGAAAATGCCGACCTCTTACGATGCCGCCTGATGCGACCCCCTGTCCGTATCATAGCACGGCACGGCCCTGTCTCAAAGTACAGGATGGTTATAATTAATCTTTTTCTATTTAACCCACTCTAAAAGATAGGAAACTATTTAAAGAAAGGCTACAAAACCAGTAGATTATGGGCACAAGATTTGCATGGTTCAGCGCATCCATTACTACAATGCCAAACTCCCATGTGTCGTTATCGTTTATAGGTTATTCTAGCCTCACGGAGCAAAAGTTTCCAAATTATTAGCCGATATGTGGAGATGTTTCGGGTAGCATGCTATTCTAAGCTTTCAGATGCACACTTTGTGATCTAACAGATGCTATGTTTACAAAAAGTAAGCAAATTCATCATTTCTCTTCCCCATGTCCTTGGCAATATTCACATTACGGTTCATGCCCATGCGATCGCTCGTTTTCCACATAGAGCCGGTTAAGTAGTAATTATAAGCGCTTATACAGGGTGAATACCAAAGTCTGAACCCCCTTTCATATTTTGAACCGAATTTGTCAATTTATTGTCAATTTTGAAGAATCCAATAAATAGTAAGTTGTGGGTGACCTATCCCATGGTGCACTTTTCATCATCCCAAATATGCAAATCAGGACATATTCAAAATTTATCTCAAAAGCCGTAAGGGATAGAGAAAAAACCCAATTGCAAACTTGTTCAACATAAAAAAACACACAAAACAAAAAAAATCATCCAAATCGGACCAACCAATCACCCACAATCACGTGGTGAACTGTTTGTAGCTTACAAACAGTCACACTGCACAAACAAGTTACTTCAAACAGTTTAAAAAAAGTTAATCAACAAAATGCTCGATGTGACGACCGTGGGCACCATAACACAATTGGGCACGGAACCTAACTGACGCCAAAACATCGGCAAGCATGGCTGGTGTCACTCCTCGGCACGCTTCCTGGATTCGTTGAACCAGATCCTCCAGTGAGGCGGGCTGCGTAGCATAAACCTTGTCCTTCAGGTATCCCCACAAGAAAAAGTCAAGTGGTGTAAAATCAGGGGAGCGGGGTGGCCAACGAACTGGTCCTCCTCGGCCAATCCATTGTTGTCCAAACATCTCACTTAGACGCTCGCGAACGACCAACTCGCAATGTGGAGGAGCTCCATCATGCTGAAACCACGTGCGCTGATACGAGGCCAATGGCAAATTGTCAATGAAGTCTGTGACTACCACGTTGAGAATTTCAGCCCGGTAGCGTACTGCAGTCAGTGTTCCATCGTAAAAATACGGTCCAACCACAGTGTCATTGTACAATCCACACCACACATTGATTCTCTAGTTCACTTGATGAGTTGCTTCTCGCAGACATCGTGGGTTTTCGTCTGTCCAGTGATGATGGTTGTGCCTGTGATAACTCCATCCCTGGTGAATTGGGCTTCATCTGTCCACAACACCTCATGAATGAAGTTTGGATTGTCATCCAGGCAGATAAGTAACCAGTTGCAGAAGGCGGCCTTAGCAACATAATCCAATGGCAGTAACTCCTGATGACAATGAATATGGTATGGGTGAAAATGATATGCGTGTAGAATGTTGAGAACAGTTCTCTGATGGCGCCCAACGTCTGCAGCAACTGCTCTGCTGCTTGTTTGGGGATTTGCAGCAACTGCAACCAGAACTAGTGTTGTTGTATCCTCGTCGCCTTGTGCCCTTGGTCGTCCTCGTTCTGCATTAACATTCCCTGTAGCCTCGAATCTTTGAATAATGTGACGCATTGTTTGACGAGATGGATGGCGTTCGTTAGGGTATCTGTCTCGATACAACCTAACTGCAGCATGTAGGTTTCTCCTTGCCTCTCCGAAGCAGAAGATCATGTTGACCATTTCCGGAACAGTGTAACTTGCCATCCTGGAATTGTTCTGTCTTCTGTGTGCTGAAACATGCCTTTTATTTGCTTTTCCACATGAAAGTGAATGTGAGTATGGTGATTTATGTTAATTTTTTTGATTTGCATGCTTTACATGGTGGAAATATCAACATTCAGTTTTCCTTGTGCAGTATGACTGTTTGTAAGCTACAAACAGTTCACCACGTGATTGTGGGTGATTGGTTGGTCCGATTTGGATGATTTTTTTTTGATTTGTTTCTTTTTTTATGCTGAACAAGTTTGCAATTGGGTTTTTTTCTCTATCCCTTACGGTTTTTGAGATAAATTTTGAATGTGTCCTAATTTGCATATTTGGGATGATGAAAAGTGCACCATGGGATAGGCCATCCACAACATCCTATTCATTGGATTCATCAAAATTGACACATCTGCTTCGGTTCAAAAAATAAAAGGGGGGTTCAGACTTTTGTATTCACCCTGTATATTCTGTTGGATTCTGTTGTGCAGATTTTTTCGTTTGGAAAGACGTGCCCCTTCTACTGAGATACGTTTTAAAGTCGCCTTCGAGCGTTTTAAGATGCCTATTGAATTTTGAAAGTGAATTTACCTAGGATCGAATCATAAGGCGCTTAATCAGATGGTAGGTGGTAAACAGCTAAATATTTTATCAGAGCATTCGATCCTTACAGTCGTGATGGAAGGTCAAAGTATACATGGAGTATATTGATGTAGTCGTAAGATGTAGTTGTAATTTTTTTCAACTTTGTTTTTAACTTTATTGTTCTGCCTGAACTTTCTTATGCCATTGAGATCTGATAATCAGGACTCGATTCTGTTGCTTGTAAAATTCAAAATAAGATCACTCATATTACCAATTTATTCCCCTCATCGTCTCGGTCCATTGTTACGCTCGCGATTCTTCAAAATAAGGCCTTACGCCCTGTTCTTTAAAAATGTTAAAAGTTCATCTTCATTTTTCTTTCGTTCTACGTTATTTCTATTTTAAGACTTTGAGACTTCCTTCTCGTAAAGGTTGTTCTCTAGGAAGCACTTTTTATTGTACTAACATAGGTAAATCTGACATTCGACATAAGTTGATAAACTATTTTAATCTTACTAATCTCACTTAGATGATTATTTTGTTTAATTTAATTTACAGTAACCCCGTTTTGGACTTGTTTCCGTTGGGAAACAATTTTGGTCGTTCTCCTGGTTTCTATACAAGCCAGAGACCAGATCAGATTGTTACATAATTATATAAAACTCAAAGATAAACAAAGAGCGAAAAAAATAGAACTGCAGTTTCAGTACAAAGAAATTCCCACTTGTCAGCCAACGTTAGCGTAATGCAATTTAAGGAAACGTTAAATTAAACTACAAAGCCTTCAAATGGCTCCTTCATTTTTAATTTTCTTTTTTCAATTTCGTTCAGTGGTGTAAGAGATGCAGATTTACTTCCTTTTATTATTTTTTGTTTGTAATATTCGTTGAAAATAAATGATAAAATTTATCTTCCCTTCCTGTCGCTGATTGATAACGATATTGTTTATCGGGTATACCTAGAATTATTGCTTATTTACAATAATATCTGTCGAGAGTTTTCACGGCAGACACCCTAAGATGAACACTCAAAGTCACTTCAACTCAATGCAATTCAATCGATTTTGAATGTTCTTCTTAGGATGGCTGGAGTATAAATACGGATAAAAATCATTTTTAAACTATCCATGTTATCTCAAACACGTTCTTAACTTATAAAAACATTCGTATTTTCATTAGACGCTCACAATCTCGTAAAAAAACTCGAAAATTATTAAAAAGCCGCTTGAATGTTTATAATTATTTTATTTTTTTAATTTGTTATTATTTTTTGAGATTAAAATTATTTCTGAATTCACATTACTATATGAACTCCAAGCATCATGTAGAAGAAAAGATGGAATGTACCCCCTCCCTCATTTAGTTCAGTAATAAATAAGGTATTAACTATCCTAAAACCAGGTACTATGGCGCAAAGGTTGTGAAGGGTGTGGTATTTTGTTGGCATGTATACCATATTTTGAAACAAAATTAAATGTTCTAAATATTTGAATTATCATGTGCTTTTTGGAGTCAGTCCAAACAGATCAGGTGAGGTCATGTTCAGATTTTATGGCCCCGACGGGGGGGGGGGGGAGCATAGTAAATCTATGGAAAAATACATGCATTTAAACTGAATAATAAAAAAGAATAAAATCAATATTCAGTAATCAAAAAATTGAAATTAGTAATAAAAAATATCTACTATTACTTAACGATGAAACTTAGACGAGTTTTACATTAATTAATGGAGTAGCAAATTATGTTTATTAATAAACAACATTTAGACGAGTTTTATCTGAACTAAAATAAACATGATATTTTATATCTGAAATAAAATGATGAAACCAAAATGCTGGTTACAAGCCGTAATCTATGGCTTGATATATTACAAGCCATTAATATAATAACAGGGGGCCATATTAGAGGAAAGCACTCGGTTAGACAAACAATGATAATAGGGTCTAGGAAGAAAAGCTAACGTGAGTTTGCCTTCAATATGTCAAAAAGGCACCATTTATCGTTTAAAAATTGCAAACAGTACATTTTGCACATATCTCTAATAATTATTATAATTAAAACAAAAAATATTTGACAAGGAAAAACTTTCCTACCAGAGGGGTCAACGGGAAGCGATACATATATCTTAAATTTTGCAACTAGTTATTGCTTTATTGGATATCCTGCCTATTTCCTAAATAACATTAATAGCTGATTTATTAGGCTGGGGGCCAATATAGCAGCAGAGGGACCACGATACTACCTTTTCTTCTAATAATTTTTGTGTACATATACTTTCGTATGATATTTCGTGTGGCATATTAGGAAAAATTTTGCAAGTTTATTCTACAGTTGAAGATAGAATTTAGGGGAAGACATTACCTTTTAAGTAAGTTAGGTTGTTGAGGAATGCTGGAGTCACATGAATGTAGTCACCGGGATGGCCGCATCCTTTCGGCTGTAGCGTAAAAAGCTCCTCGTCACCGCCTCCGCCAACGTCCGCGACCCGAATATCAGCCGTCCTGAACGTTTCAAAGGTGGCTTGTAGGCTGGAGTTGTCATCGGCGATCGTCCACGTGTCCGGCACGAGGATTGAGACAGATCTCAAGTGAAACATCCCGAAAGACGCAGTGTAGAGACCCTTACTTGCACGTGATAATAGCTCCTGTAACAATAAAGAAAAATATTTTTGTTAAGATTACTGAAAAAAATGGTAGAAGTGACGAAAGTGGCACACGTGGTCCCTTTTTTGAATCCAGGATTTTTCTTTCCGTTTTTTACATTAAAACTTTACCTTATGTTTGGAGCATTAACTCCAGTTTTAATTTATTACTTTCGTATGAGTTTTCATCAGCTTTCTGATATCTGGAAAGGAGAAATTCCCGATCTGCGAACCTATCAATGGGCTTCTACGTTGATTACCTTGTAGTCTTTAGAACACTTGGAGCAGTCTTGCTTTCCCGTGTACGCCGTACCCCAATTGGTAGAGGCAACGAGCGTGATACCCGTAGACCCTGGTTAGAATTCAGATCACGGAATTTTTCCTTCCGTTTTTTCCTTTACTAAGAAGACATTATCATTCGTTAAGACAAATAAGAGTAATAATAATTTAGCCTCTGTGTGAATACGGGGTAGGACAAAATAATGGAAACTTCTCGTATGGTGTAGGACCACCATTGGCATGCAGCAGCCTGGATTCTCATGGAAGTGCACGCATGCAACACCTAGTTGGTGGATAATCCAATTAACTATCGTCCACACGCGCTTCAAACCAAGACTGAGCATTGCCAGCGGCTGTTAAGACGTTTTCTACGTAAAACACGCCAGTGGAGGTAAGAGTACTGAGTATATCCTCTTATTTCAACTTGTCGGCAAGCAGTAAAGCGCTGTTTCTTCTGTGCTGCATTCACCTGGGATATCAAAAGGCATTGCTGCTTTGCCACAGATATTCTGTTTATGAAGCTCTTTCCACACTTCACTCCTTCCAGTCATGACTTTCGATACAGTAACTCTTGAGGTTAGAATAAACTAGAGGTATATGTCACCTCAAAACAGAAGACCACAACAATTTGCCCTCTTTAGAAATCGGTTGGGTCGAACAAAATTCGCAATTGCCACAATAGAACGACTGCCATACGTGAACAGATAGAGAAATAGTGGTGCAAGTTTGAATTTTGAACGCGTCCGCCTCCTTAAATTCATTATCAAGAAGAATAATCGACATTCATGAATAATTTATTACGTTTTTATTATTTTGCATTTTAAGGTCGTTAAAAATATTTCACGTAGACAATGGAATTATTTTTATGATGGACAGAAATTTTATTTATTTTTTTTTTTACAAAAGAATAATTTTAATAATGTCGACTAATGTTTCTGTTTAACAGATTCCAATTTAATCTGAGATTATTGTTATTTACCTAAATTTTGAATTTGCAGAGTAACGAAACTCTGCTTTCAGAGGAAATGGTTAAAGCAATTGATTTGAAGAGATATAGCATACGATTTTCATCAGAAAAGGTTCATGTAACTCAGTTTTAGAAATAATTGAGAAAACAAATGATGTAGATATTATTTAGCGCGAACATTTAATTTATAAACAATTTATAGTTTATATTTGAAAATATGCTCGTATGATCAATAGCATATGAAACTGCTTGATCATTCATTATGAAACTCGTGGACTTACACCAATTTCAAAATAAACGTTCCAAAGTTAAGAAATCGGGTATTTTTGAAAACTTTTTTCCGGGTTTTATTACAATAATTTACGATTGAGCCAGTATTTTTCATACTGCAAGCTATGCTCATTACAGCGCAGGTGATTCTGTTTATCCTTATAGATGAAGAAAATCATGCTAAGGTGAACATAAATTATAAATTAATTAACATTAATAGTTTAAAAAATTTAATTCCAATTCTCAAGCTGTTTTAGGAGTGCTTGGAAAAATAAAAGGGAAAAGAGATTTCGCAGTTACATCAGATATCAGGTATCGCTCCTACGTCATGATTCAGACACTTTTCAAAAAGTACAATAAAAATGCTAACATTACGTCAGATATAAAAATGCTAACATTACGCGGTTACATTGGTATGCTCTATTTCTTTGAAATGTGAAGGGTAAAGCGAAGATTGAATTTCATATGAATTCTCGCTTGCTTCTATACCTATTTCAAAAAAAGGATAACATAATACTATCGTGATTTAATTTATTTTAATTTAATTTAATTTAGGATTATGGCATTTTCGGTTAATTTAATTCAAAATTAGGAGAGATATCATTATCTCAACATTGATGTGAAGGGAGAACAACAACGTGATGATAAAACTGAACTAATTTTAATTCGTTAACCCTAATAATGTAATGTCTGTTTATCTGGGATGAAATTTAACGCACCTGCAATAATTTTTAAACGTCGATGCTGACAAATAATTATGTGAAAAAAATTAAATGTTTATTCACAATGTGTCGGCGACTAAACACGAAAATGGAGTAAAAAAAATTATTATATAAATCTTATAACGTATACTTTATCATTAACGTACCCTATATGGGAATGATATATTATTGAAGCATCTTGCAGGATAAATTAGCTGTTGTAAAAAAGTTCAGTCTCTTTTGTTGTTAAATGTCAGTGTATCTTACAGTGGGCGTTTAAGGATTTTAAGAACAATTCAGGCAGAATATTAGGTGATTAACATATATGACTATTTTATAAAATTTTCGAAATATAAACAAAATAATAAATGACTTACCTTCAAATTATCAATCATATCCAACTGTCTCTCTGAAGTTTTCACGGTGATATCGGGAGAAATAGCAACGACGACATTCACGTATCCGCCATTTTCGTCGACTTTCACGAAGGACCCCCTCCGCCCACACCATAATAGGCAAAAACAAAAAATTCCAAACACTAATTGTACTGTCCACATCCTTGATACCTTATATCTCTCGTCAAGGAGTCATAGCATGTAATAAAAAAATAAAATTAGCATCAAGGTGTTTGAAAATTCATTAACCCTTTCTTTCTCTGTCCGAGGTGTGAGTGTTACGAGCTTTCAACAATGAAGTCGGCGTCGTCCTCACGAGGCGCAACAATAGCGAAGCTCCTTCTCCTCACGAGAATCAGCTATAAAATGAGAACGTTCTTTTTTTTCTGTTTATCGATTCCTATTTATTAACCTGAGTGTTTTTAATAGCATTCCGTTGGTTGCTCCTGCCCGCTTTTTACCGTTAATAGATAGTAGGCCTGATGTCATCGATAATCACGAAGGAGTCGAATAGGCGTTTAAAAACTTATCAAGATGAGTTTCGAAACACTCAGCTCCTTTCCTTTCTTTTTTTTTTTTGAAATTGCTATCTATTTGTTTCGACTTTGTATTATCACCGTCGATTCAATTGAGCCTTAACGGGATTTGTTCGTCTTGCATCACAGGTTATCATCCTCCAAAAATAAAGGAAACTAATACGGAAGTTTTGAAAGGGATTTTTTATTTTGGAAATAATTCGGAGGATTTTTATTACGACAAAACAAATTTTATTTTTAATAAGGACAAATAAGGAAATTTTTACAGAAATCATTTTAAAATATAACAATACAAGTTGACGATTTAAAACTGCTGTTAAGCTATTCTTCATGAAATACAACAATTGAGACAAAAATTAAGTTGGCATTTTTGATAACGATCCTATTTCGTGATCATGTTTGCGCAGCAGTTTGTCTATTAATTTTTCATAAAATTTGCTGAATGAAAAACTTTTCAGATTTTTTTAAAGACGTAATATCGTAGTCTGGTTTCAAAAGATGTTTACCAAGAATTCCAAAGGCAATTCCGTCTATCGCCCTCCTTAAAAAAATCGCTTTGAAAGCGACGCTTTTACTGGATAGTGTCAAAGGCGAGTCGAATAGAATTCAAGTAATATCGTCATTCATTTAACAAACCACTTCACAGACACTGCCTACTTGATACTAACTCCCTGTCCACTGAGGCAGAAAACAATAGGAAAAAAGTCAGCCTGTAGATAGGGAGGAAAGTGGCGCCCTCTGACGTTTATTTACGATACCTGCATAAAACTGTTTATATTTTATAGTAAATATATATTACTTTTTCAGCTTTAATTTGAAATAAAAAAAATTAAAAATACATTTTGAAGTTTTAATACGGATTATTAATGAATTAAGGAATCTTTTTTGCAATCATTTTAAAACAAAGTAATATATTTAATTATAATTTTAATATTTTTCTCGATAGAGGTTTATTGCATCTTATTTTTCTTTCCTCAGTCAAACCCGTTGACAGAAAAGATAAATTTGTTAGTAAAATTTTTAAGATTCTGTGTAAAAACAACTTTTTAATTTCAGACTATTGGAAGAAGCAGGCCACATCTAAGGCACAATTTTGAGCCATAAAACATACATGGTCTCATCTTTGAGCAATTTTTATGCAGATACATCAAAAGATCTATATTTTCAAAACTGCCCAAATTATTACTGAGAAGAGAAATAGAATTAAACCAGAAAATATGTCTATGGCTGTATTTTTGTCTTGCATTCCAGATAGTATGTGGCTATGATTTGTTGATATTAAGTAACCAATGCAATTAGTAAAGTGCAAAGGAAGGGGAAAACCCCATGTACAAAACCCCAGAGTAAAAGAACAAAGAGGACATTCCCTCAAATGAAACCTTAATTTTTAATATTTTTTTATAATTTGTACATCATTTTTATCGAATTATCTAAGAAAGGTGTTTTTGTTTTATCTAAATACAGGGTATTTCATAATTGGTGTCCCGTCTTTAGGTCCAAATAACGGCTTAAGGGGAACAGGTGGGGCGAAAATGAATATTGATTATTTGGTTTTGATGTCCCCTAATTCAGAATAAAAACATTTCGCGTCCCTGGGGGTGAAAGGGTAAATTTTGAAAATTTTAATTTTGTAGGGGTAGGGGTTAGACCCCATGTGTTATTTAGAAAGTTATTTAGCATATGTAAAATGTGGGTTTAGCCGGTGAAAAAATCTCATGCCCTGCCCCCTTTATCGAGTGGGTAAAGTGAAAGGTACGGCTAGCCGATGTGGACAAAAACCATACTTATTAGAAAACAGTAGGGCCTACATTCGGAAAATTAATTAGAATGAATGAGTCGTTACCCTGAAAAGCTAATAAACTCGACCGGGCTTTCGGGCGCCCGCCCCCCAGGAAAAACATTATGAAATTTGAATGAGTTTTCTAATGGGTTTTTCTGTTTTTGTCTACATTAACTAGCCATACCTTTCACTTTACCCACTCGATAAAGGGCAGGGGATGAGATTTTTTCAACATGTTTTTTGCTAAACCCATATTTTACAACCTTCTAAATAACACATGGGGTCTAACCCCTACCCCTACAAAATTAAAATTTTCAAAATTTACCCCTTCACCCCCAGGGACGCGAAATGTTTTTATTCTGAATTAGGGGATATTAAAACCAAATAATCAATATTCATTTTCCCCCAATCTGTTCCCCTTGAGTCGTTATTTGGACCTAAAGACGGGACACCAATTATAAAACGCCCTGTATACTGAAGTTTTCTTCCTTATTTGGAGGGAAGAGTTTATTTAATTTTTTTTTGTAATATTAATTTACCGAATTATTAATTGGCGATGGCGTTAGCCATAAATTTAAGAATAAATATACAAGGTGATTATAATTAAAGTCCCTTTGTAAAAATGCTATAAAAAAACAACCATGAGTCCGAATGACTTCAAATTTGGACTGAGCATTCTTGAAGAAGGGGCATTTGATATGGATAAGAAAAAAAATAGTTCCAAAATTTATCACTAGATGGCGCTGTAAGCGGCATATTATGCCTAGGAGGATTTGTACTATGCAAATTGAAAGATACGCATGCGCATGAGACATTGCATGTGTTATAAAAACGCAGGCCTCATGGCGTTCTCGTCATATTTGTATCTCATCATGTGCTTTTTATGCGGTTTTTGGCCCAAGGACAATTAAAAACCGATTTTTCCCATCCGATGTGGTACGACCTTGCCGTGGTGGATAGGCTTTGCACTAACAGTGCCACAACTGTTAAATGACTTGAAAGTCATGTTTTCCATCATCAAACCCGAAGCAATCATGTTCATTGACCGGTACAGTTGATTTTTTGCTAATACTGTACTGTATAATAAAAAAAAAATCATGTTTAACTTGTTTTAGTGTCAATTGCATTCCTTGACCAACTTTAATGTAAAAACATCATGCCATAAACAACTCATGCCAAAGCCGTCGTATTTCAATTCAAAATGTCACTTCTAGCTGAATCCGCTTCCGTTATGCCGCTTACAGCGCCATCTAGTGATAAATTTTGGAACTATTTTTTTCTTATCCCATATCAAATGCCCCTTCTTCAAGAATGCTCAGTCCAAATTTGAAGTCATTCGGACTCATGGTTGTTTTTTTATAGCATTTTTACAAAGGGACTTTAATTATAATCACCTTGTATATTAAGAATAATCTAAAATTTTAATAATCGATCCTATTATTATTAAAATGTATTTGTTTAAATAAATTAATTGTTTAAATCAGCTATTCTTTAATAAATATAATATAGAATAAAAAAGTATTTGGACATATGTACAAGAATTGAAAAGTTGAATGATACTGGCGCCTTAGGACTGAAGTTAACACGGAAAATTATCAAAAAGTATAAAGAGTTAAAAATGCAATTAAAAAATTTTGTGCATTATAATTCCAATAAGTTGCTTCAGCATTGTTCAGTTAATGATAATAAAAAATGTTATTTATTATTATAGTCGAAATATTTTTTATTCCGACTCTTTATCTAAATGCTGAAGTTATAGCACAAACGAATGTGTATAACTCCAATGGCAATTTTTCCGAAATCTCTTCAAATTAGTCTGTCTTCCTACATGGAGTTAACTTATATGCTATAAATTTTAAATAATTGAAAACAAGGAATGGAGCTTAATGAAAAAATCACCACAAAAAAAAGGCACAATAGAATCGCATATTTAAAAGTCGTCGGATGAAATAATCGGGAAGGGTGGAGATTCGAATGTTGTTACTCCGCGCCTCCTCAAAATTTTATTTTCTTTATTTTTTATTTCCCCCAACATTTTTGTCACTGAATCTCTCTATTACCAGAGCTGGAAGAATTTTATTTTTCATATTTTGTTTTGTAATTTCAAATTTCAAGGTTTTTTCGTTTAAAACTTCGTTCAAAATTATATTAAAACATTTTCTTAAATTAAAGTGTTTGTCTGGAGCATTTTGGGTGGCAATTATCCTAGGTGGCGATTGTCCAGGTGGTAATTGTCCGGATACCGTGCCATCTTGCTTTGGTCTGATTTTTTCTCAGCTTCAACATGCCTTTTTATAGGAAACTGGTGACACTATGGTAAATTGTGGAACTTTCCAGAACAGGATGAGGATGGTGCATGAAATAATTTGCAGAGCTTGCAATGAGAATTGGTGGGTGATCCGGACATCGGATTTTTGTAAACTTTTTTTTAATGATGAAAAATAGGAAAGAAAATTCCGCAGCCTGGATACGAACCAGGAACCTTTGGCTTGAATCCAGGAACCTTTGGCTTGAATCCAGGAACCTTTGATTCGAATCCAGGCTGCGGAATTTTCTTTCCTATTTTTCATCATTAATTTGAACAGCTGAGGTTGGCGTACTATTAAAAACCCTCACTGACCATCTAATGATTTAAACTTTTTTGTTTTGTTTGGAATTCGCTGTTGAACAAACATGCAATTGGAATTTTTTGTGTATCTCTTACGGTTTCGAGATAGAATTTGAATGTGTCCTAATTTGCATATTTGAGATGATAAAAGATGCTCCATTAGATAGAGCACCCTCAAGTTCCTATTCATTTCCTGTATTGGAATTTGCGTAACTACATTAGTATCCAAGATAGGAAGTGACCAACGACTTTTGACTCACCCTGTACATTCCAGAAAAAATCATTTGTTCAGTTCATAAATTCGAAGGCACATATCGCTAATTCAATTTCACATATCACAAATTCAGAAGTACAGATCGCTAATTCAATTTCTGATACCATTAATAGCTCGAATTTGTGATATGTACCTTGGAATTAACGATGTATTAAAGAATTTGTACATTGCTCAAAAAGAAGAATAAATGTTAAAACGGCTGCCCATAGGGTCGAGCGTGGAGTACTCGTAGCACATATTAGTGCTAACGTAGCCGACAATGTGACCGACTGCGGTGGACCGTACGAAGGACTGAAAATTAAATCTCTCGACGAACTGAAAGTTTCGTTATGGAATACGAAGAACAGTTTAGTCAACCAGCGAAAATCGATTCAAGAACTATTTCCGTCGCCAAACAACGTAGGATAGAAAGATTCATTAACCCTGACCAGTAATACTACGAAATTATTTACCATAGTAACGGGCGACCATCCGTGATAGCCAATCTTCACCCCCCCCCCCCCTCCCGGCTGCTGCGACCATCATACAGCAGTCGTGAATCCAGGTCCATCCCGTCGACCTCTGGCCATACAGGCCCTGGATGGACGTATTAGATCCCAATTCATAAATAAAAAAAAAAAAAAAAATTGAACATTCAATAGGAAAACGGATTAGTCAAATGTAACTCTCTAATATGCTATAATATACAAATAGAGGTACAAACTTTAAGGGGCGGTATACCGGAAGCGTCATCTTAACTCGGTAGGCGGCGCTGTTCATGAGAACGCTGGAGGGGAAATATCTGATATTTCTTCATTCGACTACAGTAGTCGCCGTAGGAAGAGCATGCAACGTTATACGAGCAGGGAGCTGGCAAACATACACTTACAGCCTGTACAATAAAAGAAAACACAGGCATCTGATTGGCTAATAACACATTCTGGCACCATGCCAATTTTTCTTTAATTGTACAGACTATAGTGTATGGATTGGCTGATGGCAATGCACGAGCAGCTGAACGACTGTATCGAGGACAGTTCCCACCGAGACATGTACCGGGCCACCGTTTGTTTTCGCATGTGCATCAAATTTGTGTGAATATGAGTCTTTAAGAGGTAAAAGGTATAGTGAGGGCACACCATGAGTGACTCGTACGCCCGCCGTGGAACAAAATGTGTTAGACATCATAGAGATGAATCCGAGTACCACCATACGCGCCGTCTCCGCTGCTCTAGGAGGGTCTCGGGCTAGTGTACGACGTGTTTTGAATGGAAACTTCGAACATCTTCTGTAACATTCTGAAATGGATTCATCTACTACGCCATTTGTAATATTTATGTGAAATAAAATGCTTCCGGTAAACTCTGTCTTGTGTCCTTTCATTTTCTTGTACCTCTGCTGCCACTTTCCCAAGGCGTTTCCGGTATGGCTTCCTATGCAATTCTCAAACCTTTTCATGTTCTGTACCGCTCTTTAAAGTTTCTGCCTCTATTTATGAGACATCCTGTATAGCTGTGACCGACCAGGTGCGTGTTTTTCCCAATGAGGTCAACAACAATAAAGACTGGATCGAGCCTTCTATGAGCGCGATAACACAGGCACATGTCTAAAGAATTGCCTGGAAAAGTCCACACTTATCATCGTGCACCTATATCCGGTAGCCATTTTGAACATTAAAAAAAGCTGAAAATAATTTTTTAGCTCTCGTGAAATTATAGGGACTTTCTTTGGCAATAGAATTTCAACAGAAAGCTATTAAAATAAATATCTTAAATGTATATTTAATCGAGGGCAACGAGATAACAAGGCCTGGAAGCGAAAAAGTCACCTGACCAACTGAGTGCTAGCAACAATCCAACCTTCTTTGTTTCCAACAAAAGGAAAACCACTGATTGTTAACATCCAAGATGGATACAATGAAGGTTGGATTGTTGCTAGCACCATGGTCTTTTAATCCTCTAGTCTGTGCACTCGCGCGTATTTTAACGATCGTAAACCTAGCAAAACCTAATGTTAAGTATTTGTTGCTGAACACGTAATGCATTGTTAAGCTTAAAATACATTGTCATGTTTGGACTGTAGCCAAAGTCATGCAATAGAGGGGGCAAAAATCGACTCTTCAGTAAATACAAAAGTTCAATTGTTACCCCCAACAATGGAATTTGCGCGAGTGCACAGACCAGAGGGTTAAAAGACCATGCTAGCACCCAGTTGGTCAGGTGACATTTTCGCTTCCAGGCCTTGTTATCTCGTAGGCCTCGATATTTAATGCAATGATGTCAGCAACAATAAAGACTTCATTATTCTTTAATGTTGTTGACATCATTGGTTTGAACATGCGTCCACAGTATTCATCGAGAGCTATGCCTGGTGCTTATCATTTTCTTAGACACGTTTGAATAGCGAAGCGCTCATAGATGGGTCGATCCAGTCTTTATTGTTGTTGACATCATTAGTTTTTCTCGCCTAGCGATATGTTTAGATAATAAATTATATAAATTTTTTAAAAGTTAAAAAAAAAACCTATGAAAAATGTTGCTTGTTTTGCCATTCATTTTGTCTAAGTGTATCTAATTTATGTTAGGCCAATAGTTAAAAATGACTAATTAATATTAATATTTCTAAATTTTTGGAGACTTAAATGCTTTTATAGCTGCCGCCACATAAGTTGAACGACAGGATGACGTCATTTCTAACGCCAGCCAATAGACGTTAACGGGAAGTAAATCGCTTAGCTATTCCATGAAACATCCGCTACATTCTTTTCGTATTTATTTGTAGTTTCTACTTTTGTTTTTTCTTTTAAATAGATAAATGAAATTAATAAATTAATAAATTAAAAAATGACGCAGAATAGTCGACTCGAATGCAATTTGTTTTATATTATGACTTTTAATAGGCTTTCCGCGTTTCAACGATATCTCCACCATTACTATAGCAAAACTTTAATTTCAATGAAATATTTGGTGTGTATTCATTTACTAAGCTAATCGGTTTGAGCACTAAAGTTCTATGATTGCCGCAGGAATAATTTCCCTCGTTTTTAACAGTTTCAGTTCGTGCATTATTAAAATGTTACTAAAGAGGAGGCAGTTACTAGCTAATCGTTTAAATAATTCAAATGAAATTGACTTGCTTCATGACACCAGTGAGCTCTGTCCAGTAGGTGCTATTGAGTGATATTGTGTGTTAAAGATTAATATTTACCGTCCAACAAGATTTCCATTTGGAGTGGAAAAGTTGACGCGCCCTATGCATCCTTTATGGTTCAATTTATAGTTAGACCAACGTCAATCAAAAAACTGAGGACGTTTAAATCCTATATCTTGTTTTGGTAGAGTGAGTTTAAAGCCAACTTGAAACTTCGTTAAATTGCAGTCGACATCTGTGAAATCGGCCGACAGATGGAAAAAATTAGTAGACCAGGGGATCTAAAGGGAATGGCATATATTGATAAATATATCGTGCGATCAGTGAAGTGTTATGGTCCACAATAAACAAGAGCTCATGGGCTCAGCCAGGATTTATGTTGGGGTGGGGGCCAATCAAATACATACGTATATGAGAAAATAATGTGGAAACGTGCATCAAATACCAGCTTCATCTTTTGTGAATAAAGCCAATACCAATACTTCATAGTTTCACCAAAGACGATAAGTAAATTATTTCTTTAATTATTTAGGAATTATCCTAAAAATTCTGTGTGTGAATTAAGATGCGTAAGTTAATTTAAATTTAATTAAGATAATTTTTAATCGTAATAATCGCGAGTTAATAAAATGAAGAAATATCTTACAACGAAGAGGTTGTTTGAGGCTAATTGAAGAATGTAAAAAGAAAGGCTGCTTGGAGGGTAGAATTGTGTTTGCTCCTACCGCTAGCTAGTAATGGCGCTAGTTAGAGGAATCATTTTCTCCTATGGGAAATCGTGAATTGTCTTCCTTTCTTATCGTCTTTGTTTCACCGTGTGCGTCTTATTTTCAGCAAAAATTAAATATTTATTCATGTATATAGGCTGCCATGCAAGAGCGATTTAAAATGGAGAACTTACAAAAAATTCATTTTTTTTTCTGATAATGAAATCTTCAGCATAATAATTTGCAAAGTCTATGCTTTTTAAAAATAGAGAAATAAATGGCCGCGCTGGGTTATCTTCAGTAAACGACCTTTATCCATGTGCAGTAGAGCATAGTCATCTTTAAATTTAACAAAATAAATCATAAAAAATAGTTGAAATAGATAAATATTTATCAAATATATAATTTATTTTGAAAAAAACTTTAGTCTGCAAAATTTGAATAGAAAACTTGGACTGATATCAAAATATATTGTGTAGAAACACGAGGTCCTTTAATGTGTTACAATTTTTAAAAATACTTAAAGGTTACTTTCATCAGTTTTCTGGAAAACGGTAGTTGTGAATAGGCCTTGCAAGTTAGTAGTAAATTAAACAAACGTGGACAGTCTTTTGTGTTTCGGAATATGCAAGGGTGTCATCTCAGAGTTTCACAATTTGCTCATTTAGTCTTTAGTCTTGGGTTCTCGGTCGAGGAACTATTCACATTTACTAAATGTCATGTTTGGCTTTCATTTTAATCCAGCGATTTCATCTTGCCATTTTAAAATATTTTAATGTCTGTCCATTTATTCAAAATGCGCATAAAGACAGTCGAGTCACATTATGACCCTCTTGAGTTGCACGGACAGAGGCTAGACGGAATGGGAAATAGTATTAGGCGGCCAGATAATTATACTTGAACATCTTGGTCGTGATCCCCACCCCTCTCCTCGATCTGTTCCCGGACAATTCGGACTGTATGATATACAGGGTGGTCCATAAGTCTGCCCCCCCCCCTTTTATTTTTTAAACCGAAGCAGATATGTCAATTTTGATGAATCCAATGAATAGGAAGTTGTAGGTGGCCTATCCCATGGTGCACTTTTCATCATCCCATATATGCAAATTAGGACACATTCAAAATTTATCTCAAAAACCGTAGGGAAAGAGAAAAAAACCCAATTGCAAGTTTGTTCAGCATAAAAAAATAAACAAAACAAAAAAAAAATCATCCAAATCGGACCAACCAATCACCCACAATCAGAAGATCATGTTGACTATTTCCGGAACATTGTAGCTTGCCATCCTGGAATTGTTCTGTCTTCTGTGTGCTGAAACATGCCTTTTATTTGCTTTTCCGCATGAAAGTGAATGCGAGTATGGTAATTTATGTTAATTTTTTGATTTGCACGCTTTACATGGCGGAAATATCAACATTCAGTTTTCCTTGTGTAGTGTGACTGTTTGTAAGCTACAAACAGTCACCGCGTGATTGTGGGTGATTGGTTGGTCCGATTTGGATGATTTTTTTTTGTTTGGTTTGTTTTTTTATGCTGAACAAGTTTGCAATTGAGTTTTTTTCTCTATACCTTACGGTTTTTGAGATAAATTTTGAATGTGTCCTAATTTGCATATTTGGGATGATGAAAAGTGCACCATGGGATAGGCCACCCACAACTTCCTATTTATTGGATTCATCAAAATTGACATATCTGCTTCGGTTCAAAAAATAAAAGGGGGGACAGACTTATGGACCACCCTGTAGAGCCGTTTCTGCCAATGCACCTTTGTCAGCCTGAGTACAGTAGATGACCCTCTTTTCGGAGACTCCAACAGGCGATGTTACCTCACATAATTGACGTGTGGTTCTCCTCGGTTTCCACGCAGATTATTTGCAATGGTGCCGTTTTTACAATCACGATACATTTTCATCACAGTAGTTAGCAAATAATTCACAAACTGGAAATGCAACATCCTTAGCCCGAAAGCCAATGATCTTTTGCAAAACTGCTAAATCGATCTATTATCTATGACAGTATCAATCGTTATCTGTGTAGTTACAGACATCTCCACCAGGAGAACTCGCGCTATGTAGCTTTTTTATTGGCTGTACGGAGTGGTCGGTGATTGCAATGTGGCTTGACTGCATATTATCCGTATTTTGGACAAGTTTAATGTTTTTCCTTATTTTGTTTACTTTCATGTTAGTAATTTAAATAATAAGGAAATAAAAAGAAGATGAGTCCATTTGTGATTGAAAATCATTTTATTAAAAATTCAGCTTTAAAATTAAGTTTTTCGTCTTTTTTTATTTAACAAGTCTACTGATATAGAGCTAAATTACAATATCAATATACACAGAAAAAATGACTCGACTTCTTCTACATGAGGGAGGGAAAAAAATATTTCACATTACAACATATCAAATGAAATATCGTGATTATCATTGAGTGAATACAATCTTAATTGAGCAATTGATTATAAACGTTGCTTTACAATTTACTTCGACAAAAAAATTCGCCTGAATTTTGCTCTCGAAACGAATTCTTCCAAAAATAAGCTAATGGATTAAAATATTTAAATTATTATGCATACATATGCAAATTATTTGAAATTCAATTCTCAATGATGAATAAATGAACAGTACAAACTGCCATTATGCGATTGTCTTAATGGGTGAGATCAAAAAATACAACTGCTTTTATGGTTCGGTATTAGCGGTTAATGCTGGTGAACTCATCAGTCGATCGACCCAACCACTATTTTATGACCAACCAGTTAGTCTAAAATGGCGGTGTTAGATAGTTTATTAATAAAAAAATTTTTTTAGAGGTAAGGGAGATGTCAATTCATTATTAATAATATATCTTAAAAAGGAATGTCAACTTGTTAATAAAATAGATGAGGAATTTTGAGTTTATTTCTTAATTCCCTAGTATAGCTATCAATAAAGAGGAGCTTGAAAACTTTTGAATTTGTCGATCTATTTGGAAAAAAAATGCACTGATGTTTTACAATTAAGTTTGAATTGTGAAAAATACCAATTTATTCTTTATATGTGCTTTTGAACAACAAATATTAATTTTACCTAAGTTTTTATAAATCAAGCAAGTGGCTTCTATTCTTAAAATTTTGTTGTAACTGAAGGAGCATTAAAAAAAATGTGTTTTTTTTGTTTATGGCATTGTGAAAGCTTTTTCTTTCTTTCACATAGCAGTTCCCGCTGCTATCGAAACATTACAATCACTAGCAAATGAATGAATAAATTAGTTTAAAAATAAATATTTTGAAAAAATAACAAGCTAGAACTTTTGGGCTTTCATATAAAAATGAATTTTACAATATTCCCTTTCATTTAATCCCAGGCAGTAATGGGTTTATCTAAATTTCTCAATTATCTAACCGACTTTTTCTTAGTTAATGCCGACTCAGGTAGCGAGATAAACTCCAATTTTTGACCGACTCCAATTTTTGACATTTTTGGTCATATGTGTTTATAAATACATAAACACATATGACCAGCAAATCACCGACTGCGCCGACCCAACTGAAAGCAGTTCTTTCGACTTCACCCTTAAAAATCCGATTCCAAATTCGCTTAAATGAAATTTATTATTATTACAGACTCGATATACGTCTGGATCAAATAGAACAATAGAATTTTAAACACACATACAAACACACATATTAAATTAAATAATATTTATAAAAAAGAATCATACGGTTGCTTGAGTAAAGGAATGATGACTATTTCTTAAGGAATGTGAACACCTGCATCGTCAACGCTAAAACCCAAAATAAATTCTCATTGGAACTTTGATATGTCTCAATTTACAGCGAAAATAATAAAAAAAATTTCACATTTAATAATTAGTTATTAACCAATTTATTACATAGGAATATAAGATTTGTTTCCCGTTCTAAGTGTAGCTTTTGGTCATAGATCTTGTTCATGAGCACTCAAAGCAAATCAGTAACATACACGTAAGATGATCTAAAAGCCACTGTGTGATTATAATTATTATTAGAAATTATCAATTTATAATGACTGGCCTCCAAATTTTATATAGGCTAAATAACTGAGAAATGATTTTATATTTTTTGAAAATTATAAGACAACACAGACTTTTAGATCACCTTGTACAAGTTATGACAAATCCATGACAATTATTAGATTATAAATGAAAATGAGAGAATACAAGACTTTAAATAAAATACATTTTTTTTAAAGATATTAGGCAACATATTATTCCACGAACAACTCTCAAATCTCTTTTTTAATTTTCCTTTGATGTCTTTCTCTACAGTTTACTAACTAACTTCGCGAAACAGAATAAACTCCAAGCGCACAATAGAAGGCTCTTTAAAGAAATTGCATTTATTTTTTTTAAGTACAAGTTATTATAATACTGATATTTTAAGAACATTTATTAAAATTAAATGGCTTAACTTCTACGTTTATTTCCTCGGTCAAATCACATTGCCAGATTCTTAACAAGCGATATGAAGAGTTGGTAAAGATAAAAATGAAGCTGAAAATAAATTTTATAAAAAGTTAAGGTTTATTCAAAATATATATATGTTTATGTATTTCTTTCCTATGACTTCAAGATTGAAATGACGACGGGGGTTTGGGGGAAGTTTAAATGTTCACAGAATTGGCTATTAGAGTAAAAATTCGCTAGATTATTCTAGTGTTATACTTCTACTAGTTTTTCTTTTGTTATTATTAAAAATGTGAAATGTATTATTTAGCTTGGGAAAAAATAAAACAACCGGCTTCACAATCCATTGGTTAGCTGCCAATTATTTTTATTATTATTTCTGCGCCGATGTTAAATGGATATTAATTATAATGATTAATTAGTCGGATGTGAAATTTAATTCCATTCATCAACTTTGTTAGTTAGCGTGTATAAGTTTATACTTTCATTTTATTTATTTTTTTCTCAAATGAGAAAATGTTTGGGCATAATTGATGAGAAACTTAAATTTTAATCAAATTCATTCATACATCAAGTAGGAAAATTTCATTAAAACAAATAATGAAAAATCTGAAATTAAAATTTTTGAAATAGATAATCTTTACAGGAGAAGGACGGATAAGAGCCATTTTTTTGCTTATCCATGGCTGGCATGACTTTAATTTTTTTTCTATATTATATACACTTTGTTATATAATAAAACACTAGAAATTATAATGAAATTTGTTTATTACTTAGGGAAAAAATATTTAAAAATCTCAGTGTTGAACAAAATAAAAGAATTTTAGACTTTTTTTTTCCTAAGTGTAATTATAAAAATTAACTATCAAAAGAATGGTATAATGAGAAAACACTGTAATGATTTATCACTCAGTAATCATAAAATAATAAGTATTTACACAAGAGCCAAGGCCATATTCTATATTCTATTAACCGATTTTGTCACTTTTGTCATCAGTATCACTTCTAAACCCTCTTCCAGTGGCATCTTGAAACATCTCAGCATATTCTTTAGGCTCGGTTTTGTCAATTCTGAAAAATGACGATAATACGCCAAACATCATAACGCAGATGTAACTTGCGCACAACATCTACAGCTCTTGCATTGATAGTACCGATGTTTAGATCTGAATTATTAGCTCTGCTTGTTTTCATTCATATATTGTATATCTTCGATCATAGCCGATTCTTAATAAGAGACCATCACGATGTATTTAGAGACAGTACGAACCCTCTTTGTTGAGGATGTACTTGAGTAAAGGATTGGCTCTGTTGAAGCTGATATATTCCGAGAGTCAGACCATCCCAATTAGAAGAGGACTTTTTAACATTATTCTTTAGCGAATTCCGTAATTATCTATTTAAGTTTATTGATTGAATAAGTACATATGTAAAAATCATGATGGTCCATTCTGTCCTTATTATTAAAATAATAATGAATGTTTAAAAAAAAATGCCGCAAATACTGAAAAAAATGACATATTTTAAAAGACCATAAATATTATTTATGTAAATATTTATTTAGTTACAAACATAAAGTGTAGATATTTAACTATAGAGAACAGTAATATAACGTTTTAGATGCGACATTTTTTTTCGAGCAGGTGATAGGCAAAAAATGGTTCTTATCCGCTCATCTTTGCAGATATCAAACGAGGGAAAGGATAATTTTACTTGTTTTAAATTGAACTTTATAAAATCACAAACTGTGCTGAATAAGTTAATTAAAAATATTAAATAGTGTCAATGAGATTTTAAAAAATTAAATATTTTTATGCATTCTGGAGGATTATGACAATTTATTAATTTTATCTCCTCCTATTATGAAACATGATTTATTAAGTTCATTTCCATCTTTATTTCAAAATAAGCCCAGGGAATAATAATAATAATAATAATAATAATAATAATAATAATAATAATAATTAATAATAATAACAATAATAATTATTATTATCAACAAACGGGATGAACAGATAGATATACATGTTATAAATATGATGGCATTTGGGGTTAGTAATGGGAGAATCCATCGAACGATTATTTGCTCTAAATGAAATGGGAGATTGCTATGAAATATGACATTACCCATCGATTATACACAGTATTTACAAGAGAGTATTAAATTACAGGATTTGACGTTTTTATTTACAGAGATTTTAAAAATCAGTTCTCTCTGTTTTAGCATTTCAATTGCATTCAATCGATTGCTTACACAGAAATTAAACTCGTTTCGAGTACAAATGAATTTCAACAAATGACTAGCAATGAAAACGATAAACTGTGTGGCTAATACAAATGAGATAACATATACATTTTAAGGAGTATACCTTTGGGAAAAAATGAGTAGAATAGAAAATGTAGACATTCACTTGGTGCTAATAATACAGACAGTAAACAGTTTAGATATCCTGTTTTCATTATAGAACTGCCCATTTGATTATTCGCAATCGTAAGTCGCTTCGCAGTCGCCTTATTGAGTCGTCTTAGTATTTTTATTAAAAGAACTGAGTACTAATAGTGAAATATGTAATAGGAAAAGCTGTTCATAAGAGGTGAGTATGTGAACTACTATAAAACTGTTTATGGAGAGCATGACATTTTTATGTGAACGTGTGAAATAAAGTGCTAGAACAAACCAAATGTTGTAAATGTGACGCAAAAGTAAATTTAGATTCGTCTGGAATTTATATTTTTGTTAATATTCCTCTTAGATATATTCTGTCCTTTCGTTATGTATTTATCCACTTTTTTTTGGCGTTAGGTCTTAATTGTTTTCAAGGCCGCAATAAAGGAGGCAACTGTTGCCAGTGTACAAGAAGAAATGGATTTGTTATAATTTTATTTTGTGTGGTGTATGGGATTTGTTCATTTATTTTGGATATTTGAGTGATTTTGGCAGATGTGCAGATGGTTGGAAATAACCCGTTGTTTGCAAATGACACATTGTAAAGGCATCAAGAACCGACATATAATTCCATGTTCTCATTGGTAAACCTATGAACCATCGAAAAGTCTCATTGGAATCGATTGTTAATCACTTTTTTCCCCCGCTGTATATTCGTTGTATTTTCCTCCGAAAACACCCACACGAAAGGTTTTAAAAATATTGCAAGAAATGTTATCTTTAAAATACCGTTTCGCAAACTATAAAATTGTAAATATAAACAATACTGTCGGTGGAGCTGTACTTCAACTAGATATATATATTATATGTATATACACAAATGGCAGGATATTTAAAGTGATATTGTAAAAATCAGTTGCATTACATAGTCTCTGATGCAACTCGATTTTCCAATCGTTATTTTGTTACTAGGCTTTTTTTTCTCCAGCTAAAATATACGTAGATAATAATGGACAGTTGTAATCGATAGAGTACAAGAATTGCAAGATGATTTAAAAATAAACGAACAAGGAAATCAAACATGACCAAACTCTAATTGCACCAAGATGAGCATGAAAACAAAGGACACTGTTTAAAACATAGTCGTGTAATGTTTTGTACGTTATGCTGTTGGAAAGGAACAGTTTGTGCTACAATATACTGACTTAAATTAATGTGTCTTTGGTTTCCGGCAATTTCACCGAGGCAATTCCAGCCACCAGGGCCACCGTAGCGCCCGCCAACATGGGAATGGCCAGACTCAGTCCGACCATGCCACGGAAAATGACGATACCCAGCACGGCAGCCACCTTGCTCAGTCCGCTCAGCACACCGAAAGCAGCAGCTCTGGTCGAAAAGAAAAAAAAAAAAAGAAAAAATGGATGGATGATATTGAGCATACATTATTTTTCATTCAACTTATGACATATACAGTAGTACTCCTGAGAGAGTACGCAGCTTTTACGAAAAGAGATCGCGAAGGGCAATCCTTAATTTTCAGGGGGACTGAATCTAAGACAAAACGGTAAGCGAACTATACTTAAACAAGCCTTTAAATTTTCACTTGGATTATATCGAAGTTGGTCACCAGGGGCAAAAATGGTGGACTGCACTTCTTAATCTCTCCTTAATAAGAAGTTAGACTTGGGGCTAAATCACTCCAGTCAAATGATGCCAAAGATTTTCTTTCCTTACTCAGTTTCTTATTATATTTTCTTGCAGGATCGCATTTCAGGCATTCTTTTTGATTCTCCGTACATTGCCAAAGTTTTACTCCCATAAAATTAAAGCTGCTTTCATGCATAGCCATTTTAAAAAATCTTATTTGCAATCCAGCTCTTCTTCTAGTAATCTCGCCATGAATATTACTTTCTCTTCTAAAAATTAGTTTTCCAATTAGGGTATTCATTCATTTGTGCCAAAAGAGCCCATTCAATACAATGTGCGACTCAACTTTATAGACAGTGATTTATTTCATGTCAATTACTTTAAAAACAGAGTCCTTTTTAGAATTTAGAAATATGGTTTGCCTAGTGAAAGTTTTTATATTTCCCAGAAATTTCTCTTTTTTTTTTAAATTATAATTTTAATATAGTCTTATCAAATATATAAAGAATAAAATAAACCATTTTTGTAAATAAGAAAGCGACCTTGTTTCCCGACAAGAAATGAATTTAATCGACATGAATGCAAGTTTTCATAAATATCACGCTAACTGAATAAAAACGAAGCCGCATGGCAACGACTTACTACGTATACATATACAGGGTGTATACAAAAAATGAGCCACCCTCCCTTTTTTTTATTTTCGTAACCGAAGCAGATATATTTATTTCGATGAATCCAATGAATAAGGAAGTTTTGGGTGACCTACACCATGGTGTACTTTTTATCATCCCAAATATGCAAATTAGGACACTTTCAAATCCTATCTTAAAAATTGTGACCGATAGCGAAAAATTTCAATTGAGGATTTGTTCAGCATGGAATTCCCAACAAAACAAAAAAAAAATCCAAAATGTTTAGTGTTTATTCTTATAAAATACTTCTAGATATCTCCTCTGCAGATTCACTTTATTTGAAATGCTTTCTTCCCAATAATAGAAATATCCACCTACTAGCACTATACCGGAGTCCTTCTAAGCCTCTAATGGACTTTATAAAAGAATTTGAGAAAATTATTCCTATATTAATTGTTAATTCTCTTATCATTATGAGTGATCTGAATTGTGATTAACTAAGTGATTCCTTGGAACATAATTCAACGAAAATTTTAGACTTATTTAGTAGTAACCAGTTGTTTCCTGCAATTGATTTACCTACTAGAATTACGCAGGTGTCCTCCACGACACCTGATCAATGTGTTCTTACAACCCCGGGTAAAAAGTTTGGAATCACTACCTACCGAAACCGTTGCATTGGAGCTATAAAACAAATTTCAAAACATTGTGTGCATGTATGAAAAAAAATAAGTGCAGAGTTTATTCCACAAATAACAAATGATATTTACACACAAACACTTATTGTGTATATAAAATATTTATACAAATATTACAACTTAAAGTTGAAGACTGTTGGAAAAAAATTTGGAATCATCAAAAGTTAAAAAAAAAAAAAAATTGGAATCATATTTTCAACACTTTACAACACTTTTCACACGATCAGGCATTCATTCAATTAGTGATTGGTACTGTGAAATATTAAATTCTGACCAGCTTTCACGAAGTGCTGTTTTAAGTTCGTCTAGATCATTTGGATGTTTCCTGGCAATTTGTTTCTTCAGAATTCCCCACATATTTTCAATTGGGTTAAGGTCTGGACTATTGGGTGGCCATGGCAGTGTTGGTATGTTGCATTCTTCCAAGTATTCCTGCATTTTTTTTGGATCTGTGGCACGATGCGTTGACATCTTGGAAGATGAAATTATCATTTTCGAATGCATCTTCAGCTGATGGTATAAGAAAATTTTCTAAAATAGCAAGGTAAACATCTGCATTAACGGTAGTCTTTAACATACACAAATGCCCAGGACCATGGAAAGAAAGACATCCCCAAATACATATACTTTGAGGAAATTCATTTTAGATCTTAGGCAATCTTTGGCAAACGTTTCTGATGAAGTACGCCACTCAAACCGTCTATCATCATCACCACAGCTGACACACCCACGGGACTCATCACTAAACATCACACGTCTCCCGTCTTCTAATGTCCTGTGTGAATCGTAATTTTATGTGACGAGCAGTAAGTTTTGGTTTCACCTTTGCCTTTCTAAATCGGTAGGCCATCTTGTTTAATCGTATCCGGACAGTTTTGTCGCAAACATTGGTACGTGAAAGTTTCTTCCATTCCACGTTTAACTATCTTGATGAAGAGTTTCGCATCTTTTTCACAATTGTTTTAAGCATCTTATCTGCCTAGCACTTGTTTTCTTTGGTCGTCCGCTACGATGGTTTGTTATGACATCACCATCTTCACGGAATTTTTTCCATATTTTAGCAACAATTGATTGGGCACATTTCATAATTGCTGCGACTTCTCTTTTCAGTTTTATTTTCACGTAAAAGTTATACAATGCGGTTTCTCATGGCATCAGACAATTCTTTGACAGGACCCATTTTGCTCCAGTAAATTCTTGTGGAATCAGCAAGTTTAACCCAAGAATAGTTCTGTACTAATATGTAGTAAACACCATAATATTCAAATTCGTGGGTTGTTTCATTTTCAAAAGGTAGGTAAAGCATCGCTTTCACACTAAATATTGCACGATTCCAAATTTTTTTTCCTGAACTTTTGACGATTCCAAATTTTTTTCCAACAGTCTTCAACTTTAAGTTGTAATATTTGTATAAATATTTTATATACACAATAAGAATTTGTGTGTAAATATTATTTGTTATTTGTAGAATAAACTCTACACAATGTTTTGAAATTTGTTTTATATCTCCAATGCAAGGTTTCAGTAGGTAGTGATTCCAAACTTTTTACCAGGGGTTGTAGTATATTCCTTACGTACGGTTACTGAGAGGTTTGTTTTCAAAAATTCTATTACTAATCATTTTCCTTTTTTACTAAAAATACTGAGTAATAATAATAGTAATTTAGATGAATCACATAATATATCTAGTATTGGCTATGAATACTTTGGTCTCTGATACTAACTGGGATCCACTTGATGATTTTTCAATTGAAAAATGGAGGGAAAAATTCTGCGACCTAGATTCGAACCAGGAAGCAAGACTATCATGGCCGATGCCTCTACCAATTGGGCTATCGCAGACACCACGGACAGCCAAGCTGTCTCAATGTGTCTTAAAGACAACCAAGTTGTCACGGTTGAAAGCCCAATGGAAGACGGGAACCTGGCCCGCAGATCGAGAATTTCTCCACTCCAAACCAACAGAAATTTGATGAACTCACAAGTAAATAATAATAATTTTATAAAGAATTTATTATTTTTATTTATTTATTATTAAATTTATTATTATTATTTACTTGGGATCCACTTTATGAAGTGGATATGTAAATGCTGCTATGACTTGTTTATTGTACATCTCAAAAAATGTATCATTAAAGCGAGCCATATAAAAACAATTTCCAATAGGAAAAAGGGTTTGTATAAACCCTGGATTAATTCTTCAATAATTAAATTAATGCATACAGGAGATAAATGCTAACAATCGAAAAATGCTAAAAAAATTTTAATGATAATGAAAGAAGGGTCAGTTATAAAAAAGTAAGGAATGAAGTGACGAAAGAAATTAGAAAGGCAAAACAAAAATATTATCAAGAACAGCTTTTACAAGCCAATAATAGTATAAAAAGTAAATGGAAGGTAATAAACAATTTAATTAATAATAAAGGATAGAGTATTCCAAAAATTAAAAATAATAATATTGATGTTAATAAAATAAATGAGTTCTTTTCTAAAAGCTGTTGTGAGTTTGAAAACAGTCAAGAGATGGGTTTGTCTGATGCAGATAACACTAATAATGAAACTTCTCTTTTCTTGACACCAGTGACAGATTGTGAGGTTTTTCGTTACATTTCTAAATTATAACCTTCAAATAACTCCTTTTTTGACAATATTATTGCAAAAATTTTGAAAATCATTAAGATGCTAATTACATCTCCTCTTTCTTACCTAATAAATCCGGTGTTTTTCCACAATCGTTAAAATCCTCACTTATCATCCCTATTCATAAAAGTGGAGATAAGAATGATTTTGGTAACTATCGGCCTATAACCATTACATCTCCTCTCTCTAAGGCCTAAGCAATAAAATTTCGCCTTGTTGGTTATTTGCAGAAATAAAATTTAATTTCTGAAAAACAACATGGCTTTCGGAAGAATGGTGCTACTTCTTCTTCAAATGATATTAACACAAGTAGTACAAGCATTGGATAATGGATTGAATCCATTCATCCTATACCTGGATCTAACAAAGGCATTTGACTCTGTTCATCATAATCTTTTATTATTGAAGCTACATAATGCTGTAGTTAGAGGCTTAACTAGTGACTGGTTTAGATCATACTTGCTCGAAAGACCTGTTGTCACAAAACTGAATGGTATAGTTAGTAACTTTATATTCCTGGAGAGAGCTGTACCTCAGGGCACAATTTTATCTCCCATTTTATTTAACTATTTTATTAATAATATTTCTTATTTAAATAGTGCTGGTTTTATTTATGCATATGATCTAGCTATTCTGTATACTGAATGAATATTCTGCTAATTTAATTGATGTGAAAAGTGACCTTAAATGATTATACGATAGTGGGCTTCGCCTTTACCCAAGTAAATCTAAATTCTAAATATTTTCTTATTATGATATTTATTCAAATCATAACTCTATATTTTTTCATAGTTATTTATATAGAAACAGTTGTACAGCAAATTATGGTGAGATTGAAAATGTTTGTCTTTTTAATTACTTTGGTATTATAGTTGATTCTTGTCTTAGTTGGAAATATCATTGTCTCTTTATATAAAAGACTAAAACAAATTGGCTCTAATGAAATTATCACATTATGCTTTCTTTTATTCCATTCTTCAATATGGAATAAAGCTATGGGGCGGCACATATAAGACTCATTTATATAAATTAAATAATTTCCATAACTTCATCTTAAAGGTTGTATTCGGGCAGAAGGAATCCCTTCTTTTTTGAGTTGAGGAGAATTTATATTTACAAAATCGCTGTATCGGTTTTAAAAGAAGAAAAACTAGCGTTGGATACCATTTGTTCATAGCACTAGGTTTTCTTTAACATGTCCAACTATAGTACCAAAGATAATTCATACTTTCGCGGCACATCAATATTTATTTTTATCCAAAAGATTTTTCAATAATATCCCGATGGAAATAAAAAAGAATTCTATAAACGGAAACTGTAAATTGGCTATTAAAAATTGGTTAAGCACACATATTGATATTGATCTCATGTTTCCTTTTCCTATCTAACTAAATTATATTGTTTTCCTCTATTTGTTTTCTCTTTGTTTGTTTTCTTTAAGAAATTCTAGTATAAGCTTTTGCTTTTTTGGATTTCTATTGTTATTAATTTGTATATCTTAGATTTTTATTTTATTAAAAAAACTAGGCTTTATAATATTATCAATAGGCTTTATACTCTACTGTATTTGCAATGTTTTGTATGAATGATGTAAAACTTTAAATTTGACAATAATAAAAAAAAATCCGATGAACGGATCACCAACAATCCAAAAAAGATCTTGTTGACCAATTTAGAAACAGTGTAGCTTGCTATCCTGGAATTGTTCTCTCTTGTGTATGCTGGCACATACCTTTTATTTTGTTTTCCTCATGAAAGTGAATGTTATGGTAATCTTTGGTAATTTCTTGATTTGCATGTTGGACATTCAAATGTCTTTGTGAAGTGCATAGTGAGGTATCTAATAAATTCAACATGTGATTGTTGATGATCCGTTTATCGGATTATGGAATTTCTTTTTTGATTTGTTCGGAATTCCATGCTGAACAAGTCTTCAATAGAATTTTTCGTGCATCTGTTACGGTTTTTAAGATACGTAGGATTTGACTGTGTCTTAATTTGCATATTTAGGATGATGAAAAGTGTACCCACAACTTCCTATACATTGGATTCATCAAAATTGACATATCTGCTTCGGTTACGAAAATAAAGGGGGGGGGGCCTTCATTTTTGTATCTACCCTACGTATAAAACTAGGATATTTCAGCAGAATGCTCACACGAAGACGGTTGTCAATCGACTGTGCATTTATGTATCATTTGAAGGCATTGTAAGGCATTTAAGAAAATTAGAGAAAATTGTAATTAGCATTCCTCGCATCAGCCCGAACTAGATAGAAAAATTGAATGACAGAAATGGCATTAGAGCTTCATCGATATGGACTATTTTGAGCTTTCACATACTAAAATTTCGAGATTGGGAAGCGCCAGTTTGCCAAGTAGCATAAGACAAAAAATCACGAGTAAGAAAGGAGATAAAAAAATTAATACTGATGCAATGAATCGGACTTCACCGGGATCTTGTTATAGACTTAAGGTACTCGGGTCTAATAAGAGTGGAACGAAAGTTGCCTGACACTAATGTTAATGAAACACTTCATTTGGAAAATTCGGAAATAACACTAATCCAGATCCGTTAAGCATTTTGTCCACTGTGCAAAAGCAATCAGTTTAGATTTCTTGCTTGATAAACGGGCAAATGTAGAAAATGTTCCAAAGAACGGAGCAGATTAAGAGCACCCATCGAAGGAATCAAAGACGGAAGATTGAATTATGATCTGTTATGACGAAATAGATCTGCTATAAATCGGTATTCTGTAGTGGTTGCTCGTTATTTCTTTGTTACGAAGATATCGAATGGCATAAGGAAGATTTGGAATCTTATTGCTCCGATGTAAACCAAAACATTGTAAACTCATGTTCATGTTGTTGCTGATCTACACCAATACTCCCATGTTCTAATCTTTGCACGTTCTAACTAAAGCTTTCCTCTCGCAATATTTTTCAAGAGAATTTCGTTATCTATCGAATATATTTCTTCGGACTTTAATTTTTATTTTATAAAAGAAATAAAGTTACCTCAAAAATGCAGGATAAATTTCAACGGTGAGCAGGTAAAGGGCACTCCATCCGGAAAGGAACACAAGATTAAAGACAGCTTCGAAGATGATCACGTGAATCTGGGTGGAAAGGAACCAAATAAAAATGGCACACAGGCTGGTGACAAACATCGATAGGCCTAAAAAAAATTAAATTAAGAATATACCTTTTAGAATCATTCATGATAACATTGTAGTATTTTATTTGAATAGATATTTTGTTGTCAGATTCAGAAATTGAAAATAAGAATTTTGTTAATTACGCGATCTAAGTGAATATTAGAAGGTAAAATCTTATTATAAATTTAATCAAATGCAGGGCGAATTAAGTGAAGGATATTATTTTAAATATCTATTTAATGTTTTTTGGGGTGTCCGGTTTCAAATGATCATTCAGAGTAACATGATATTTTAATATAATTTTTCAAAGGCGAATTTCCGTTTTGTCTCATAGGGTCTCCCATATAAGTGCTGGATGCACCTATAGAGGAGGAATGGTATTTTTTTTTGTATTGCTCCACAGAAACTTTTATCCATCAAACAAAGTAAGAGATATGGTGATAATACATTGTAGAAGGGTGATGGTAAGGCTAATACTTGCCAATGACCTTTACCCTTCCTAATCGATCCATGAGTAGAGAGGTGATCAGACTGCCGGGTATGATGACAGCTTGTCCGATCATCGCTTCGGCGAAGACGTCGAGCAACTGGAAGTTGAAGTCCAGGTCGAGCTCGCAGCCGCCTTTGGTACTCAGGAACGAGGTGTTGCTGAACTGGCAATTGCGGAACCGATACTTGTAGAAGTCGGTGTCGTCGAACCTCGTCTGGACGAAGGTGGACTCGACGAAGAACGTGCGACTCGACTCGATAGCCGTGAACGAGCAACGTTCGAAGGAGCTGTTGCGGAAGATCACGTGGTTCAGACGGATTGCACTGAACTTAATGTCACTGAAGAGGCACTCGGAGTAGAGAATGTTCTCGAGGGACGAGTTGATCGTCGTCTGCTCCTGGAACGGCTGTCCAGACACGACCCTCACGTGACTGTTATAATAATTTTCACGCAAGAGCTCCATATATTCCGGTATCCAAAGTGAAATGCCATAGTAACTAACAAACAGAAAAATTTGAAAGTTAGAGAATCTGGAGAAAGTTGTCACTCCAGAGTTTGGGTAAATATACGAAATAAATTCAAATTTCTTTTAACTGAGCATGTTTTATAGAAAAATTTCATTACCCCTTTAAAATAACACTTTGTCAAACTTGGAATAAGCTCTTACCCAAAGGCAGTAGCCAGCCATACGGTTAGAAGAATTCCTGTAATCTTCACATGGGGTGGGAAAAACACGTGGAACACAGAATGCCAAAACTACCAAAAAATAATGAAAAGAACGAAAAAACAAACCATAATTATAAGCCCATCAAAATTATGAAAATAAAGGATGGTTAAAATTATTCAAACATTAACTATTTATTATACAGGGGGTGCTATGCAGGGGAATTCAATATTCATAGCTTATCGTAGATATTCCGAAATGTTAACCATGTAATGTTTAATTTTCCTGGGTGAACCCAATGCGGATACAAAATTCTTTTACGAATTTTAATTGCATTATTTTTAAGTCTTTTTTTTTTTTGTGTTCATACTTACTGCATATTCACATTAAAATATCCAAAATTTCATCAAACAAAGAGCTCGAGCAACGCCGGGAATATCAGCTACTATAGTATATTGTAGTATATACATGAAAACTCAGTATTTCAGGCTCGTATATATTGGTGTGAAATAATGAAATGTATATAAGAAATTTTTAATAACTTCTGCTTTTTGAGTGTGTTGGGTTTTAAAATCATTTAAATTATTTAATTATTGAATACTTAATATAATTATTAATTAGGAATTCCAGCTTCATTTAAAACCGATCGTTCTATTCTTTTTTCTAATGCTTTCTTATTCTTTTTTCTCAGTATAAATCTCGTCTTCTTCCAGCTTCAATCTTAGGTTTCTCGCAACTCAATCGAAGCTGTAATGTACTTCAATTTCTATGAAGAAAAGAATGTTTTTTAATACAATGGCGGGTGTCGTGTTTTCTTTTATCGTTCCAGAGTCGGTTGAGTGGGAAAATCGATTTTAAGACGGAGGCTGTCTCGAGCTAATTAAGGAAGTCGGTCGTCAGGAGACACCAGCAGGATGCAAGGGAAGAGATTCCTTCATTTCCACCCACATCGTCTCTTTGTAAAGCAATTGGCAGTGAAAGATCGAGCGCATGCGCAGACACTCGCTTCCAGGAAAGGGGAAAAAATTCCCCAGCGAAGGAGATTTCAAAGGTTTTGATTGTGTTCGGATGCCGATGGTATTGAATTTGGGCGACTGTAATTAAATACAACAAAAACATTGCGTTTTTCAGAGCCTTCTCCTCCCACAAGAAGGTGGCATTTCTTTTATTAAGGCCGTGCAATTTCCTTCTTTAACAACATCGACGTCTTAATTCCCGAATCGTCTTCGATTACTGGAAGGACGACGAGGCTTATGATAAAGTGCAGCTTTCAATGAAATTAACTTCCATGGGCTCGTGCTGACGTAAATACTAACGCTTTTGAAGCGAGCGGAATAGAATAATATGCTGTTTCCAATAATGTTATCCGGAAGGTTTTACCTAAATTATGGGCATAGAAGTTTAAAAATGAATGTACAAATGAATTGTATATAAAGTTGTAACAATGACTCACCGCCTCAAATCCCGCGAAAACATCGGCAATGACACTTCGTGTCGGGGGTGGAGGGAAGCCACCGTATAACTGGCGCCGAGACGGCAATTCCAGTTCAGTCAACTGAATAGGGAAGAAAAAACAGTAATTTAGTTTTCAGACTAATGTAAGAATTAATAAAAACCGTATAAATAGAGATACATATATTAAAAGTTAAATTAAAATTTTCATGATAAAATCGAAAAAAACAAATTAATTTTACAAAATTATTTCCCAAGTCTTTAACGTAAACTCCGTTGTGCCATAATAAATTTGAAACGTAATAACATAATCATGTATCCTTTTCAATATATTACAAAGAAACTCCAAGTTTATCTGATATGTTCGTTTATTATAGAAACTGCCCCATTGGAATCGACAGAACAAAAGATGGCATCTACTATAGAGAAGGTGAAGTGGGTTCAGAGGAGATATAGTTAACTTTGTGTATACAATCACCAGATAAAAGGCAATTAACGCCTAGATGAAGACCTTTTTGGAAACATGATTATCTTATTACATTCAAAATCTAATTAATGTCAGAGTAAAAATCATTTATGGGCATCCTGTATTTCAGACAGGACAACTTCACGTCTGATCTGGTTGATTACGTAGAGAACCTCACCAGAAGCTTCTTCAACTCTACCACAACGTTCCCCACGGAGTGATTACTTCAGTATGGGGAACGAGTCTGGTGGTCTCGTATCATGGTTATACGAAGGGTGGAGAAGTACTTCCCATCCATATTTGTATAAAATTTGCCATATTGTATTAATAACTTGGGGTCTCAGGTTATCATGCAAAATGAGAACGCCAACTGCAAACACATGGGGCTTTTTTGACAATATCTTGAAGAAATTGTATTATAGCACGAGTTTGTTATAGTCGGATCCTCCACGATGAGGACGATGATGATGAGTCTGATGCAATCACAATCACCACTGGATTGTCCTCGTATTTACCTGGGCTTCACAGAAAAGAACAGTCCACCGTGACACAGTGATACGATCCAGTGCACTATCACACACTTCAAGCAAACTTTTATGAATTTCCGTTGCGTTATTTCTTCGTAAAATTTCAATTTCGATGTAGGACCTCTGGTGGCTATGTGAAATCTGACCTTGATTCTTGTTCTTTCTTTTTAAGATACGAGGGTTGTACCAAAAGTAAGGTTCCCATATTTTTTACAAGTAGAAAACATTGTTTATTGTTATTAATTTATACATCGTTGAAAAGCTTACACTGTTGTCTATTTTTCAACATAGTCTCCATTTTTTTCGACACACTTTTGAAGACGGTGCTCCAGCTTTTGTATTCCTAAGTCGAAGAAGTCTCCCGCCAATCCGTTCTTTCAATTGTGCCGTGGGAAGCTTCAGGAATACGTTCAACAAGTTCACGGACAGTGACCCTCCGATCTTTCAGCAGCTCACTGTTGATCTTCTGGGCAATCGAATCCGAAACCGGCGGTCTTCCACTCCGTTCTTCATCGTGAACTTCCGTGCGACCCTCAGCAAAAGCCCTGCACCATTTTCGGACGTGCTGAACGGACATGCACTTTTCACCATAAACCTCAGTCAGTTGCCGATGAATCTCCACGGGCGGTAACTTCCTTGCGTGGAGAAACCGGATTACTGCTCGAACCTCGCACTTGGTGGGAGCGGCGATCAACACTTCCATCTCTGACGGCTGCCAAGCGAACACTGAGCGCCGTAGGAATCGCTCGAGAGTGCGGGAACCACTGCGCACGGCACTGTTGTCGGATTTAGCCTAGCACCTTCCCTCGAGGCTGTAGCTCATTGGGAACCTTACTTTTGGTACAACCCTCGTACAATTGTTCAGAAAAGAGGTTACCTATTTACCAAACCTATACAGAACTTTTTAAGCTTAAGTCTGACTAACTGATGCAGTAATGAACGCGGCGAGGACCGCCCATGCGCTGTGTGCAAAACTGCGTTATTCGTTTTAGTGAAGATTAGCGATCTAAATGCAAGATTAACTGCCTTTGATTCCTCAGTTTTCTGAAATTTTAAAAATTCCTTTTATAGTTCATTCACCTGATACTGGGCCGTTGGGTCGTACAAATGATTCGTCTTGTACACCGACTGGTAAACAAACATAGCCTCGATATCCCGGCCTACCTAATAGAAATGAAAACACGTTCGTAAAAGAGTATATCGAACAGGTTAATATGTATCTTAAGATTAGCTTATTTTTGAAGTAAGAATTCTTATTTATTAAAATTAAGAATAATTTTATATTACTAAAAGTGACGAAACAGAACAGAAACGAAGTAGTTGCCATAATTCACAATAAATTACTGGGGTTAATTATTTTGTACGGGGTGTCCCAGTAAAATGTGATTGTTTTCAAACCTATTTATTGAGATAGAAAGGCTGCATGAAAATATAACCATTTTAGAAAGATTTTAGTTTGTACAGTATATTAGTATACTATATGCTTCAGCGTTTTAAAAATTTTGTTAAAATGACATCAGTTAAGTGGTCGTACCGGGCGACGAGCACATTCATTCATGCTACGGAAAAAATCATTCTTGACCTAATCTAACACTCCTAATCTAGCATTTGACTATTCAACCCGCTTTAATATGATGTTCTTGATGTGATAGAATATTTCGAACAATCTGAAACTCTAAGCGAAATGCACAGCACTTTTACGCTCGAAAAATATATGCACAACACAGATGCGATGCTGCACCGGGCAATTAACTGATGCCATTTTCAAAACGTGGAACATGTATATTCATCATCAGTAGTTTTCTCCTTAAGCAGATCCTAAATGCCGTTCCTCCATCTTTCTCTATCCTGTGATCTTTTCATCTCTTCGTGCCGCGAAAGACTCCTGACATTCCATGTGCCTATTTTTAATCTCTTTTTCCTTCCTTGCTTTATATATGTCTCCCGCCGCCGAAATTCCGAATAGAGAACTTCCGGTATTTGATTCAGTATTTGAGAAATCCTTATGACAAGCATTTAAACAGGCATATATTTTTTTTTTTATTAAGTACCGTTTTGATATAAAAAAACAAGGACAATTTTTAACACCTTAATTTTTATATGAAACCCTGGACATTAATCTAGTTTTCAATATAATTTCCACTTATATTAAGGCACTTATCGTAACGTATTATCACCTTCTGAATTTTATCCTCATAGAATTCGGACGCCTGATTTGCAGCATTACCTCGAGGAAAAAATCCGCATCCACGCAAAACACCCAGCCTATTCCAAAACACAGTGCACATGATTTATCGGGATGAAATTGTTTGCTTGGACTTCACTTTCTAGGGCGATGTTGAATGCCTCCATTCCATGGCTGTTGTTTTGATTTCAACAGTGACGTGAGCAATCCATGTTTCGTCACCAATAATTTGGCTACAGCCCACTAGATAAAGGCCTGAGTGCTCTTTTCAAAATGGCGGCGCTCGCAGGCGGACTGTCTGTGTGAAATAAGATGGAATAGAAGAATTATTTCACAAATTTGCTTTAATCTTCTAAAGAAATCTAAGTTTTTGAACTTTGTTATTTAAATGGCTTTATGTTTCAATCAAATGTTTATGTTTCAATGGCAACATACGTGCAAATAAATATAGTTTCATTTTTTTCAAAGTAGAGCCATCTATGGAGGAAGAGAAAAAGCATCTTTTCTATCAAAAATTTCGAAGGCATATATGATGGTTTTAGAAATCTGCAAAAATTAGTTCCTGTAATAGATTAATTATTTTGGTTAGATTTTGTAAGAAAATTAAAGCAAATTTATAAAATAATTCTTCTATTCCATCTTATTTCACACAGACAGTCCGCCTGCGAGCGCTGCCATTTTGAAAACAGCACTCAGGCCTTTATCTAGTGGCTGTGATTTGGCTTAAAAACTTATTCCTTCCGACACGATACCTCCCGAGGAAAGTCAAAGCACTTCTGTGCTGGAGTGGTTAGCAAATCAGGCAGCCAATTTCTATGAGGATGGAATTCAGAAGCTGGTCATACGATGCGATAAGTGCCTTTAATGTAGGCGCTATGTATGTTGAAAGGTAGATTAAGGCTTTCGTATAAAAATTAAGGTGTTAAAAGAAATTGTCCTTATTTTTTTTTTATACCAAAAGGTTACTGTCGACGCAAAATTAGCTGGCACCTCGGTTATTCCATACTGAAACTGCATGGGGGTGATTATGTACGAGGAACTAACGTAAAAAAATGCTACTTAAAAGTCGAAGAAAAAAATGTGGTTCTCGTTATTTGAAAAGGGGGCGATAGGTTTGCAATGCAATAAATTCACCGCATTTTTCAACCTTGCTAGAACCTTTTCTCGAGAACTTGTGCTTATTGGCACCACTGGCTAAGCCCTTAACGGTTTTTATTAAAATCAGTACACCAAGTGCGTAATGGCTACATGTCAGCTATTTTTTGTATTTTTTCTTTCGGCTAATACGACTTTCATATTTCCTTTCCTACTCCTGGCAATGGACTGACCCAGCCAGAGTAGCAAAAAATGCGGTGGCACTCTTACTTAATAATGCTATCACCCCCATTAGTATAGAATAATTCTCAGAATGAAATAGCCGAGGTGCCAACTTATTTTACATCGACAATACTTACTTATGAAACATCGTATATGGGAGAAATTTTGACAACGGTTTTCCGTTACCTTCCGCCAATGTTGATCGGACCGTCATTAACCTATGAAACAGACGCCTATCCAGACATGGATGCAGATACTACAGTTTCGTCATATAGATTACCCTCACTCATTCAGTTTGAAGACTAATGCAATTGCTCAGGTGGAGCCCTGAGTGACAGTTATAGACCTGTGAGTACAAGTCACCAGTTTCTTTCAATCTTTAGAAAATGGTTATTCGTGATTAAAGACGTTAGTTACCTCTACAGCAAACCCCACATAGCTTTTGCAAAAAAAACAGCCACTAGTAATAAAATATGTAAACTGTGGACACTCAGTTAACAAGAACTGAAAGAAAGAAACCACTATTCTGCATAAATGAATTTTATAAAATAAAGACTCAGTGAGGCACTATTTTATTCTAAATTGTAAATATATCATGGTACTATTTTTCTTTTTTTCATGCAATCTACGTCTCAATAAATAAGTTTGAAAACCGTTGCATTCTACTAGCACACCCTATAAACGAAAAAGCAAGTTTAAATTTGGTCAAAGCCTATAAGACGATAATGGGGAAGACACTCTATTTGTAATGCAACTGAAATATACCTATATGGCGGAATAAATCTCTTTATGGACAAGTGGAATGTTTCCCCACTATTTTCTTATTAGTAAGTACCGATATTTAGTTTGTTTGGTTTATTGTTACTTTTTAGTTTAAGCTTATTTAATTCCTAACTATTATTTTATTTAAAATCAGTTAAGATATTTAAAGTTAGGAATGTTAGTATGTAGCAAGATTAAGAAGCAGGTGACTTATGGCCAAATCACAATTTCCTCAAGAGAATCTTTCCTTAGTAAAAATCGTGTGATATAATTGATATAAGGAGCACATGTTTAGTGTCAGATAGGTGTTAGATAAGATTAGAACAATGTCGTTTTAAATTGCTAAGGATGACTCAGTTGAGAAAGTTACTAGTGATGTGGCCCTTAATGTAATACAGAATTGTGTTTTCAGTTTGAGGTGTTACTCACCTCTAGAAGGAATCGTGGACTTTCGGGTAGAAAGATGAGGCCAATAAGAGCTGCCAGAGATGGGAGGGAACAAAGAACGACGAACACTCGCCAACTGCTGAAATACTGTTTTTTTTCTTCCATCAGACTGATTCCTGGAGAAAATTGATAATACTGTTCAAGCCAAACCTCGTACAGCAAATTAGAAGTAAAATGTCAAAACAGAATTTTCACAGATTTGCAGCAGACTAATGGCGATGTGAGTAAAATTTTTCCTTAATATGTGTAATAACTAGATGTTAGTAATTATTTTAAAGAAAAATTTGTATTTTTAAGTCTAATCAGGGCTGTGGGGTCCAATTCGGAAGTCTAATTAGAAATTTAGGGTTGTTTTTTTTTAATTAAAGAAGGAAAAGAGCTACAGGCATATTTATGATATCATGCAAACGGTAACCTAAAACTTTTCAGGGAATAATATATTAACCATTAAAAAGTGTTATCTGGTATCGCAAATATAATTATGAAACTGGCATTTGAATTCGGAGTCGGATATACTCGTATTAGACTTTGTCTCCAACTCCACAACCCTGGTTCTAACAATTTTTATGGAGATATCTGCAAATGTTTGTAAACGTAAAAAATGTAAAAGAATAGATGTAGAAAACCAATGCACATCGTATATTCATTTCGTTTGAGTACAAGCACACATATGAATCTTTTTTTTGCAAAATAATTTCTTTAAAATTTGGTTTTAAATGTAAGAGGTTTAGAATTCCATTATTCTTTTCGTTTAAAAGTGGTTGTACGATAAAACTTCGGCCAGAAAAGTATTCCTAAGCAAATAGTGAGAAAGATTCCGGATCCGCAATCTATCAATAAATTCGAAGAATCGTTCCCACACCCTACAAAGGAAGAATACAGGTCGAAATCTTTAAAACTCACCAGGACGGCTTTGTTTATCACTCCGAGTCATTGATGAAATACGTAGCCGACAATAAAGACAGGCCCCGGCGTGGAAAAATCACCTGATCATAGTTAGTCTAACAACAATGAATCTTCATTGTTGCCATTTTAGATCTTAACAATCAGTATTTTTCGTTTGTTGAAAACAATGAAAATTGGTTTAGTGCTCGGCCTACTTGGTCAGGCGATTTTTCAGTGCCAGAGCTCGTCTTTCTCGTGCTTCTCGGATGAAATACAAAGCCAACGAGAAAGATAGGTTACGACCTTCTAGAAACTACTAAACTTACTTCTGTAATAACACTACTCATAACCACGAAAAGACAGGCCCTGGCACTGAAAAATCGCCTGACCAAGATAGGTCTAACAATAATGTAACCTTCATTTTTTCCATTTTGGATTTTAACAATCAGTGGGTTTTTTTTGAAAACTATGAAGACTGGGTTCTTGCTAGACCTATTTTGATGAGGTAACTCTTTAGTGTCACTCTGACTGTGAGCTTCGTTGGCCTCGTAGCACCACTAGAACGACGTAACAATGTTTTATCTTTTTCATGTTCAGGCCTGGCGCGGGAAAGTCACTGAAGAATGCTCTCTGAGTGAGTTATAACGAGTACGATCTGTATATTCACAGTTTACTGGAAAATATGATATGCCGCTTAGGATGACAGTCATCAATCTTCAACTTTCATTTTGGGTTCATCAGCTTTCTTACCTATCTCAGTATATCTATAAGGCGAGTTTTGTGGAAACACTGCTTCCTTCCCATAAAACTAATTGTGCACTCCGATGTTCGATTAGCTTTCCTTATATATTTTGTCATAGCAAGTCGAAACGCATATGGTTAACTAAGAGCTGTCAGAAATTTAGAACGATCAATTTCATTGCTTCAGTTTTAAAAATATTCATGAATCAAAAATAGCGGAACTAACAAGTCGTTTGAGAGTATTGTTCGATATTAGATCAATCCTGATGTTAGCCTAACATTTTGAATTATAAGTTTAAAAAGTAAATGAAGTGAACAATCAAATCTGTTCGGACTCATTTCAGTTGGCAATTTCGATGCTAAATGTAAATGGAAATTTACGAGAGTATTTATTCTACATTAAGCAACTGCATTCATTTCAGTGTCTTCTCTCTGAATAGCATATACGACAATGAAACCAGTTAACTTGGCCACTTCTAACATGAATATCGAAGCTACCATTCTATTTAATGGGCAAATTAAATCATCGTTAGTTGAAAGGTTTAGGCAATTATTGATTGCCATTGTTTCTGCCCCGTTGGCATTAAAGGGTTATCTTCACGCAACGTCCATATGGGATTGGCCAATAAAATCGCATTAGGGCTCATGGAACAGATGGTTATCCAACGAAAAGGAACTTTCTGCATCTGCCCATCACACTATTATTAGCAAGTTTGTTCCCATCGTAAACCCCAATTACTCGCCGAATTGCCCCCACGTTAAATATTCAAGCTGCCGACGAGACAAACTTTGTGCCCGTACATTGCAATGTAAAATTCATACAGGGGCTTGTTGATAATGCTGCGATATTATTAAATAAAGTGGATTAGATCCATTCGAGTTGCTTAAACTTGCAGTTTTATCTTCAGCAACCTCATCTAAATTTGATGCCAAAGATCCGATTACCATAGAATATTCCAGTTGAACTGTAAAATGTGCCATATGAATCAAAATAAAAGACATTAACTTCCTTATCAAATTTCAAAGTCTGAAGCTTGTTTAAGATAAACAATAAATTTAATCTTTTATTAATTAAGCTTTCCAAGCAGGTAGAGAAATGGTAAACATTTTTACTTTTAATTGTATTTTTTAAGAAGTTATTTTTATGTTTGGAAAATCGTACTTACAAGTTAGAGGCATTGTATTATATTTTTAACAGTATTCTATTGCAATAAACGTAAGTAAAGAAAGGTAAAAACCATATGAAACCGTACAATCATAAAAACTAAGGTGAATAAAAGCTAGAAAATTAGCTTTCGTCGTTTTGAATCGAGATATAAAAAAATTTGTTGTTTATTAAGATAGGTGCAAGAAATCTGACAGTTTGCAGATGAACAATCATGAATTATACTTCTTAGAGGTAACTTATTTCATATTCCTATCTTGCTATACGTAAATTGCCGAGCTATTTGATATTATAATCGGTGCTAAAATTTTAAAACTCTAGTCTGTCGATAAATTTCTTCGTACATAGCCAGTTAAGCAGATCTATTAACATGGGCTATTTAAGTTATTAAAATGAGTAGGTATATGCTTGTTGCAGTATATAAATGTAAATTTTTGCTAATTTAAAGGCAATAATTAATCGCCTGATATTCTTTTCAGATGTAACTCCCAGAGTACGGCATTTGGATATTAAGGATGACTTAGAAATGTATACAGAGGTCTTTTTTTTTTTTAGTAACAATGTCCTGATCGTTGTTAATAAATAGTTTATTAAATCAAAAGTAAATGTTTAACGCTTTTGAATCGTAATGGGATTCTTTATTGAGTCGGTCTTAGAGGTTTGAAGATACGAGTCTTGATCCTATTTAAACACATTTCTTATAATAGAAAGTATTCATGTCGCGCTTCAACATTTGATGAACTTCATGATATTCACAAGCATTAGTATACAAAAAGTTATCAAGTAACTCACGATTTTCTTATAAAAGGGGGCTTAAAAACTGAAGGATGTGTAAGCTCCTTATTTTTAAAAGAAACTTAATCGACCAAAATTACAATTTTCGAAATAAAGACAATCTAGGTAAGGCGAGATAAGGCTAGTGAGGATTAATGAAGAATTTTTGATTATAATCTTAAGGCACTTTACTCTTACTAACTTCACGAATCTTCATTTCCTATACGTTTCTGTCACACATTTTGAAAACGGCCCAGAAATGTTTTAAATCAACTGAAAACTTCTGACACTCATAAGACAAAGATCTTAAAATTTTGATTTTAGAAGTTAACTTCAGGATAATTCTCTAATATTCTATTTGCTTTTAGAGAATTATCCTTTTTTGCTTTGATAAAGGATAGGCTCTATCCGAAACGTCAGCTTTTTATTTTTATTTAGATTAATTATTTTTGTTTATTATACCTTATTTTTTATCTAATTTGTATTTTTAATTAATATTTATTATTTATTGATTTTAGAAGTCAAATACTTCTTTGGTGAAAAAAGCGAACCACTGCAGTAATATAAACAATCTAAAATTAAAAATATTTTTTTTTGTGCAAAGTGAGATTTAAAAGTCATAAACTAAGCTTTTTGGCTAAAATAAAGGGCAATAAAATATGTGGGTACTTCCATAAGGTGAAAGAAGACAAATGGATAGCCACTTAACGCAAGAATATTTTCATTTTCAGGTAAAATCCTTGCTGGCTGCTTAGCAGCCGAAATGGACGAAAATATATGGTTTTTATTTTAAGAGATTTTTTTAAATGAAAGTTGATTTAGTAACACTTTTGACATTATAAATTTTAAGATAACATCATTGCAAGAGTCAGATTTGATTCACATTGTTTATACGAAGTTACAAAGTTATTGCATCGGCTAATCAAACCCATGCATTTATTTACTGAATTTATTCAAACATAAGCATCAACATAAAGAAATTAACAAAAAGCCTTCAATTGCATGGATGTGCTCAAAAGCCTTCGATTTGTTAAAAGATAATGAAAAGAAACATTCTGCGATCTGGTCTCGAACAGGGAAATGCATTTATCTCTAATATTTGAAACTTGAACTTTAGTATGTTTAATTTTAGCAGCTTCAATTATCTCGCCTCGATCCGATTGAGGATAATTAGAATTCTCCTTAAGGCGCATGGAGCTGCTTATTGTATTGCCATGTCCGCCTGTACCATTCATATCTCCGACACCCTTTGACCTATGTAGAAGAGTGAAATTCGTAGATTCTTCTAGGCCAAAGGTGGCTAAGCAATCGATCATGAAGTTGAAAGTAGCAGGTGACAAATTTTGTGAAAAGCGATGAAAACCCATCAATTTGTATATGAGAAAATAAATCAGAAAAGATATGGAACCAATCACTGTGGCAACAGCGCTTGAAGTGTTACTAACACAACTGTTCTTGACAGCTAACGTCAAAATCTAATAACGTCAAGACAGAGAATCTCTTCGAGCCCTAGTCGATCGGTAGTCTTTTAGAAAATAAGCTACTATTGTATACAAAAATTTGGTCATTTTCACTATTTAGTTTTGGTCGGATTGGCGGAGTCGAAGTTATATGGCTCGGGATCATATGCTATATGGATCTGTAAATAGGAAAAAGTTTTTAATTGCATATTATGATAGAGGACAAGGGTTATTCAAGGACATTGGCGACAAATTAGAAAAACTTTATTGCGAAAACGTTAAATTAAAAAAAAAACTACGGATTGTTAAAAGGTAAAAGTTGCTTGAGCTGTGTTAAACTGAAGGATTTTTTAAATTATTGTGATCCCTCAATAAGAAAACTTGATATATATGTGCCTCTAAAACCTTATACAAGTCCAAATGGTATTAAAAACTTAACTATTTCCTTAAAATCTCGCCTACGCTAATTTCCTGTATCTTACTTGGAGGAGCTTATTATATTTTTGCTGTTACTGTGGATTTACCTGTCCGTGGAATGCTGGCCCAGGCCATGAGAGCAACGAAGAGACCGCCGAGAGCCCAGAAGGCGAGAAGCCAGCTCATGCGCTTCCCTCTCTCGTTGCGACCGAGGAACTCGCAGTAGTAGACAAAAACAACAGGCATAAGGCCACCGGCCCTGGTAAAAGAAAACAAAAATGGAGAAAAATATATGAGCATTCAAGCAAATAAAAACAAGTTTATTTGAAGTTTAAAATAAAGTTTTGGTGAATATATTATGAATTAAAAGTCGGGCAATCACAACCTATCTGTGTGTGATCTAAAGACTACGCCTTCTTGTTTCAGTAATTTTAACATTCACAGTCAAGCCATATCAATATGGCCACCTCGTCGTAGGCAATAAAAAAAACACGGGAAATCTCTGAAGTACCTGCAACCATTGTTGGAAGAACACAGACCAGTGGTAGCGTCATGATTTCTCGGCATTATCTGGATCCACTTATCCGCTGAAACTCACGCTCACCCAATTTGCTTTTTTGTTTAATCCATCGTTGCAGATCAGGTACACCCTTATATGAGGGCAATTCAAAAAGTAACCTTAAAAATTTTTTATTTCGTACATGTCAACAAGGAACAAATGGCGTCACTTTTCTACATAGTCTCACTGGCGTTCAGTACACGTACGCCATCGTCTTGGTTAGTGCTTCAGAAAAAAAGCTCTTGGGACGTGTGCGGAGCCACTCACGCACCGCCTCCTGAACATCGGTCTGAACTGATTCCAGACATTCAAATTGCAGGTCTTTTATGATGGCAGCTGTAGCTCGGGAGGTATGGGGCCTGACGTTGCCGTGTTGGAGTAGGACTCCCTTTGTGAGAAGTCCACTTCGCTTGGTGCGGGTGGAAGGTTTCAGTTTGGACCTCAGAAGGTCCGAATACGAGTTACTGTTGATGGTGGTGCCTTTGGGCATGTAATGCTCGACAATCGGGTTCCGGGATGCGGAACCCAAATGCTTGGCGGCCGCAAATTCCGGTCTGATGACGAAGTTCAGGAGGCGGTGCGTGAGTGGCTCTGCACACGTCCCAAGAACTTTTTTTCTGCAGGCATTGAAGCACTACCAAAGCGTTGGCGCACGTGTATTGAACGCCAGAAAGACTATGTCGACAATTGACGCCATTTGTTCCTTGTTGACATGTGTTTTGTGCGAAATAAAAAAATTTTAAGGTTACTTTTTGAAACTCCCTCGTATATTGACTGTTTCCCTGGGGCGGAGGGGATATTCTAGCAGGATAATGCGACGTGTAATACAATCAGAACGTTCCGGGAATAGTTGAAGATTTCAAGTACTTCTCTGATCCTCTAATTTCCCGAACTTGAATCCATCGAGCATCTTTGGGATCCCCTTGACCGCCATATTCGCCCCATCGATCCTCTATTACGCGCCCTTCCTCAATTGACATGCGCACTGGAGTCTGTATGGTTCCAAATACTTGTGAACATCTTCCACCATCTTCTTGACTCTTTCCCACGCTGATACGGCTGCTATTCGTGTTGCACACGGTGGTTATTCTGGTTACTAGTTGGTGATCATAATATGCATCGACATTGTATTGTGATATACTCTATCTCTCATTTTTAATTTTAATTTTCATTATTTTATCCTTTAAATCTAAGATTAATTTTAGTTAATTTAATATTTGAGATTATAAAAAGGAGTATTCCATCCAACGAGATAAAAATGGGTAGAATTCTAATTACATTGTCATGCTTGAAGCAATTAGGGAAAAGTATAACCCATTTTTCACATTAAAACCAGCCGCGATTTCCGGACTCAGAAGAAGCTATCAACATACCAGGCACTCTTTCACATTTGGATTGTGTTCATCTTCTAGAATAAATAAATGTAAAATGCACTATTTACATCTTCCTAATTTAATTTTTAAAATAAATAAACTTCAGAATATTCTCCGTCCGGCTAATAAAATATAAATGAACAGAATAATAATAGTCACCAAAACAAACCGAATGTCTCTGTAAAGTACCACATAGTTTGCATACATAATCAGGCTTTAAAGCTGATTATCTATCATTCTGAAGTTCTGTTTGTTTCAAAGTTAAAAGTTTCTTTAGTATGTTTACTTTCTTAAACCTGCGCCCTATATTTTAGCAAGCCTGGAAAGTGAATTTATTATATTAAAGATAAGCTTAGTTTGTATAAAAAAATTATCTTTTTGGTGGCATTATGGTAAAGCGGATGTATTAAAATTTTAAGCTCATTATGCAAACTTATTTGGCTGTTTGTTTTATCCTTATGGTTTTGTTTATACATGGCAGAGCGGCATTTGGAGATAGCGTAGTCGAAAACAATGACGGGGCGAGTGAGTTTTACTTACCCTAAACCACTGAAGAAGCGGGTTGTGAGGAGTAGGCCGTAATTAGGCATGATGGCGGCAATAATGCCGAATAAGAAGTTGAAGATGAGCGCCGAAAGAAGTCCCGTGCGACGCCCCACTCGGTCGGCAAGGCTACCCCATACGATTGCCCCGACGAGCATCCCGGAGAAGGTGACACCCGCTGAAAAGAAAAAGTACAAGACTGAAATTCATAGAGCTGAGGATCAGTCTAAAAGAAAAAAAGACTGGTTTCTCAACTATTAATCTTAACAAGGAAACTTAATAAAAACAAATATAACAATAATTTACCCCCTTATATTTAAATACTAATCAAACAGTGAGAGAGACTTATCTTTCAAATAAAATCTTGTACACATCCCAAGGAGGAGCTTTAGCAATAAAGCATAAATTCATTTATACATTTATTAACAAGAAATTAACCCCCCCCCCCTCGGATAGGGTAAGGCAAGTAGCAGATCCTGCGGTCATCTGTTTTTACCCCATTATCTGCACTTTTTACCTCCCCCAAGTTTTTTAATCAAAAAATTGATTTTTTTCGAACATAGTATGTAAAAAATGTTAAAAAGCTCGCATCTTCTTTCCCTTCTCGTCATTTCCGATGGAATGCCATATATTGCCATAATTCTAAAGACCAAGTAACTGTAACTGCCACCCGCCCCCCCGTTCCAACACCGACCCCACTGGAACAATTGGGCCAAGTAATAGAGCACTTTAGTAATCGTGCGTCGACAAAGCGATTTCACTTGGCGTGCCGATGTCGATAATGCTTAAAAGATGAACATAAAGTAAAAATATATTCCTTCTTGTCAAATCGATTGTTATATGACATGCCATGATCTTGGTATTCTTTACAGTCACTGTTTTAGCACGTGAATTCGACTTGAAGGGTCCACGAAAAATTCTGAAAAGTTGATACGGCCGAGCTAAGACTTTGATGTTCATGTTTCTGAAAATAGAATTTGAAAAAGTTAATCCATTTTCAAGTTATCGTGCAAGCGGCGAACGGATAAACGTACAGACCAAGCGTGCCTTCTTAAAGTAGCTTTTCTTCTTATAAGTAACTTCTAATCTAACCTAACCTTTTCTTCAAGCCTTTTTATTTAGAATTTCCTACAGCGGTTTCTGCATATTATTCAGAGTTGTTATGTATTTAGGAACGGATTGTTTTAAATATTAATTTCTAGTTTTATGCCTAATTAATTCGAGCAAATGTAGAATTTAGGGATATTATTATTTTTATTACAGCATGTACGCATGTGTCAGGATCCTTTTGAAAATATTTTCTCTACCTTTTTCAAATTGCTCAACGTTAACAAAGTTGATGTTATTTTTTTCCTTTGATCAAATTGTATTTTTAATTTCTAAATAAACTTTATTAAGTTCTTTCGTAACAGTGCATTATTAAGTAGCGGAAGAATGGGGCTACTTATTGTTTTCACAATGTCCGTCTGTCTGTCCGTCCGTCCGTCCCCTTCATAATTTCCGCATTTTTTGAGGTAGAAGGTTGAAATTCGGAATGTAGCTTATGGGTATGGGCACCTTCACTATTTAGTTTGGTTTTGATTGGCCCACTGGGGTCGGAGTTTCAGGGGCGGAAATTAGAGGGGACCAAAAGGTCTACGCGTATGTATGCACATAAAGACGTGAAATTCGGTATGTAGATTCTTCTAAGCAAGATCACCGTTACTGTAAAGAGTGGGCCAAATTGTCCCAATTGGGTCGGAGTTGTGGGGGTAGTAGTCACTTGGTGTTTAGAACTATGGCAACATATAGCATGTGATATATCATTCGATCGGAAATGATGAGATACGAAAGAAGATAGAGCTCTTTTTCATTTTTGGAATACTACTTTCGAGAAAATCAATTTTTCGATTAAAAAAATGGGGGGGGGGGATTAAAAAGTGCAGATAAAAGGGTAAAAATAGATGACCTCAACGCTCCGCTACTTTTCTATACCTACCTTACTTAATAATAAGGGAGGATTAATTTCTTGTTATTATAGATAGCTGAGTGATGATAATTTACCTTAAGTTGGAGTATTATATCCAATATTTATTTATTTATTTATTTATTTATTTATTTATTACTTGTTACGAGTTTTCATGAGGTTTGGTCGTTTACAAAGAGATCTGCGAGTTGGGTGCCTGCCCTATTATTGGGACACTTGGAGACAGTGTTGATGTAAAATTTACCGCGGTGGCTTATTGGTAGAGGCGACGAGCTAAATACTCGTGGTCCCTGATTCGAATCCAGGTCGTGGAATTGTTCCTTATATCTTTCGATCTTAACATAAATGATTCGAGTATTTACCACGTATGATATGAATAACATAAATGATCTTCATATTTTGAATCCTTCCATTGTATGTCAATAAATGATAGCAAATCCCAGTCTTATATAATTTAAAGCTCTGGTAATTCATCAATTTAGACAGCGTGCGAAAGATGATTTTTCAGCACTTGTACATTAATCATCCAATAGATCAGGGTTCGAAAACTAATTAACAATTTACCTAATCGAATTGATTCAATCAATACTTTTGTTTACTCATTGACTGAATAAATGTCGAAGATCGATTATTTTAGAGTGTAGAATTTCTCGGTGGCCTTTCGCACAGCTCATTGGCTCTGCTATGACAACACATTCCAGGGATTTTTCAATTTAACGGCTTCCGTCTCTAATAGAATCGTCGAATGGCGCCGTAAAATTGCTATAAAACGATGACTCTCTCAGCTAAATTGGACGCAAACGTTTATTTCCAATAGATTAAAAGGCAATTTCGAATTGAAAAATAATCGATTCTTAGGGATTAGTTTTGTGGCAAACGCTTGCCATTACTCTTCGTTCGTTGAAATATTAATGGACGGTTCCTTTCAAGCGTCAGCGGTAGGATTAAAAAGGTAGATAAATGTCAGTTTCTAAAATGCTTTACGCTTCTGACAAAGTCGACAACATAATAACGATCCTTTTCCACGTCCTTTTTATTGAGCAAGAAACAGTCTGTGATAAAAAGAGAAAGATCACCTGCTATACATATACACTTTAATCGCAATATGCGCTGGCATATATAATTTTTTCTACTCCTTATTCAAATTTTCAAATTCAAATTAAAACTCCTTCTGGTGTTCTAAGAATCTCAAAAACTCAAAAATTCCTTATATTATAATTTGGACACGAATTTCTTAAGAATTTCTGTGGAGATGGTGGGTCAGTCTCTGGTTTTATACACTAGCAGAAAACCAAAGTGTTATACCAATTATGGGTAAACACTATTCCTTTAATCCTATACGAATTTCGTATTGAATAACTGCCTTAATATTTATATTTCCAAAAACACAGTCATTAACAAATTAGTAAATATATATTGGAGATAATGCTCCAACATAAACTTGTTAAGATGAAAAATGAAGGGAAAATTTCACGACCAAGATCCAAACCAGGGACTAGGACCCTTGGAAGCATCGTTTCATTCTAGTTCATTAACAGTACCAGGTTACTATTAGCAGAAAGCGGAGTTCAGTCTCACAATCGGAGGAAACATTTACATTTATGCCGCATTTGACTAGTAAAGAGTAGCCAATACAAGTGATTTTTGTCCGTATTTAGTTTTTCGGTGCTTTTGCCTACTAATTATGTTTTCGCAGGTGCGAGGTATACAAAAAGAGGGGGGAAATATGACAATATAACTTTACTTTAATAATAAAATATTAAGATTAAATATAATATCTTCTCACTTAAGTATATAAGTTAAGTGAATCTGTCAAGTTTTATTAACTTCTGCTGCTCAGAAGATTTCTCAGATGAACCTCTATCCGATATTTTTTGCACGACAATTACTTCTCTTAGACTAGTATTGCGGATTAATTTAAGTAGCGGAAGAATAGAGCTATTTATTGGTTTTACTCTGTCCGTTTGTCCCCTTCATATTTGCTTTGAGCTCGTATCTCGGAAAGTAATATAAGTATATGCGTATAAACTGAACTGATTAATTGGCTGTGTAGTCCCAGTAAGCCCTTCAATTTCCATGCGAATAGCTGCCTCAGAAGCCTATGTAGTTTTCATCATCTTTTGATCCAAGAAGTTGAAATTTGGTATATAGATTTCCTATGGACATGATGTACTTTAATATTCAGTTTTGTTTGTGATTGGTCCACTGAGTTGGGAGTTAAAGGGTCCCATCCGTTCAATATGATATATAGACATGTAAAGGAATAAATTTCGGTATGTATATACTGATCATCTAGGCAAGATCAGTGTTACAAAGAAGTTTGGGCCCGATTGTCCCAATCGGGTCGAGATATAGGGGTAGCGGTCACGTGTCTTCAGAAACTATTAACATAATTCAAATAGGAACTATTAATATATTTCAAATAGCAATATGTGGCATGTGATATATCATTCGATCGGAAATGATGAGAAAGGCAAGAATATGTCATTCGTTTCGATTTCCTAAACAATCCATTCAAAGAAATCAATTTTCTGCTAAAGAATGGGAGTTAAAAAGTGGGGATAACAAGATTAAAAATAAAGAGGATAAAAAGTAGCGGGATATTTTTACTCCACTTTTACCCTTTCTCAATTTCCCACTTTTAATCTCCATCTTTTAACCATTTGATCCCCTACTTCTTATCCATTTTTGCTACTCCATTTTTGATGTTAAAGGGCCCAGTTTCTTTAAATTGAGGCCTTCGTCTACCTCCCTATATCTTCCTTAGGAAACTTAATTTCTTATTTTTCCATGCACTGAATACCTTTAGAGATCTCACTTTTTGAAATTCAGTCAATTTGACAGTTTTGAAATCGTGACTCTAGCCAGCCGGGTACCCTTTTCAAACTCTAAAACTTCTTTGTTTACCCCATTGTTAGAATGAGTATTGCCGATTACTGCTATGCAAGCACTTTTAAATAGACCACGAGGTTATGCTCGTCATCACGTAATTTGCATTAATACGCCATGAATGATCGTTGCATTAATTTGCTTTCTAATTTGCTGGCCGATATGTGTAATCCATTTTATTAATTGAATAGCTCCTCAAGAATGTTAATTCCTTAATGTTTGAATGCGCTCTGTATGAGTGAAATGAAATCATTTTCAGCTCCTGTGGATGAAAGTATGTTTTCTTAAATTATTACTTGTATTAAATATTCTTAACAATTAAATTTTTATTATTCTTGTTTAGATTAACAATTAAATCTAAATTCAATAGATTGCATGCTGAATCACAAAATGAAGTGTGCTTGCGAAAAATTCTCTTTAGGCTTGGCGTTTTTCCTAATAATATTAAAACTCTACATATGAGTTTAGTCGCATAGTTTCATTTAAGATAATCTGAATGCAAAGCAACATGTCGTGAAAATAGTGTATATCATGTTACACTCTTTAACAAGTACAATAAGAGAAGGTAACGCGGCAATATTTCCTCTTCGTATGCAAATGCTATTTCCTGCTGAATATTGCGAAACCTTTATAGACGATAATAATAGAAGATAACTCGCAAGAACTTTGGTGTTCTCTTCTTTATTGGCTTTCAGCAGCGAGGCTTTAACAGCGAAGCGTTACAATTTCCAGTTGTGGTCAGTCCACTCCACTTTTTCGGGTAACAGGTGTCAGGCGATCGAAATGCAACCAATTGAATTACTGTCTTTGTCATCGAAAAGTGTGTGGCCATGGAAGCGATTTTGAAATCGCTCACGCGGAACATGTTCCATGTTATTATTTTCGGGCGAGGAAAATCGATATGGCAGTCACGTGACGAATGGCAGTCGTCGCAGAGCCATCTGTGCAATGAAATTGAACCCGATGCATCATTTATTAGCAGGTTCGTCCACTTCATTCCATTTCATCCATTATAACACGTTAACACAAAGTTCGCTAAGATGATCGATCACTTTTACAAGATATTGCAAGTCCAAGAGTTTTCTCCTTAATAAGCGCAAAATTGACTTTCTAGTGTTCTGAAGGATGTTGCTCGTATATTCTGAATTAAAATCGGCATTTTTATGTCAATTTTTTTCAAAGAGATACTAATATATCAATATAGTACTGTACATATTATTCCAAGAGAGTCTTGAGTCGATGATAACGCCAAGGTATTTGTAGTTGTCTACCCATTCCAGTTTCTTATTGAATCGAACAAGAGAATCTGGGGGACGCTTGAACTTTCTGTTGAAGTACATAGCCTTGCACTTTCCGACATTAAGGTTCAGCTTCCAGCAGTTAAACCAGTCTTCGAACATCTTCAAGGCGTGCTGCAGATGAGTGATAACGTGAGCCGGCTTGTGTGCCCATGTCATAATGGCAGTATCGTCAGCATAGAAATATAGATTACAATTTTTAGGGTTCGGGAAATCATGCACAAAATAATTAAATAGCACGGGCCCGAGGACAGAACCTTGAGGGACACCGGCCTTTACAACACGGGGCGTGGATAGATTTTCACCAACTTTAGCTTGGTATGACCTGTCAGGGAGAAAGGATTTCACCATCAAAATCAAATCAGAAGGAAACCCGTCTCTAATCATCTTGTAGACAAGGCCCCCATGCCACACTTAGTCAAAAGCTTTACTGACATCGAGGATTACCACTCCGCAGTACCTGGAAAGGTTCAAGGGGGTGCTCAGGTCTTCTACGAACCTCCATATCTGCATCTGTCAAGAGTGGGCGGCACGAAAGCCAAACTGATCTTTCTGAAGTAGATAATTGAACAATCGAGTCAGCCTTCACCTCCGAATATATAGTGAATGCCCACCAATCATAGGAAAAGGCTTCCAAACTAATTGGCGGGCTTGCAAGAGATGTGACAAATGATACAGAAAATAAAAATAAGCAAATTACATGAATTAGATACTCATATAAGTGTGTAATAGAGCTCTTATATCCGGAGTTAGGTATTTCCTTGGTTCATACGTCCTTGTTATAATCTTCGGGTATTTTGTCGTCTCCTCGGGTAGTTCACTATATCATTTACGGTGTCCAAGATCGGGTCATTCTCAAAATTTATCTGATTGTTTAATATTTTCTCACGGTTGGTTTTAATGTGTTTTCTTATCTCCAGAGCTTCAAAAGTCAGAATTTTTTGTGGACCCTTTCAAACCTTACTACAGACATGATGTCCTCCATAGTGCCGAATTGGTGTTTATTCTTGATTTGCCACATCTCTTGTAAGCTTGGAAGCCTTTTTCTCTATATATTCGGAGGTGAAAGCTGACTTGATTGTAGTCATTCCTAAACCTCGATGAAGAAGTATATTTCGAAACGCGTACGTGCATTAAACGTAACGCTACCATTTCGCTATCCCGAGACCGTTTTATTTATTATTTCATTTCAGCAAAATCGACCAGATATGCAAATTTTAAAATTAGCGCCTATGGCTAGGACCACGTTGGCGAAAGCCTCACTACGTCTCTGATTGATAGCGTAATATTTCGTGTTGCATAAGTCACTCCGGGACTTCGAAGCTCAGTAGAGTTAATGTTTTCATGTCAGTGAACAGAGTAAATATCCAAGTATTTACCTACCTTACATACATTCGAAATGTCCTCCCTTGATGACTCGACAAACGTCAATCCTTTAAAGTAATTCATGCCACACTATTTCCAACATATTAGCGTCGATGATAGAAATTGCATCTCTCATTCTTTGACGAAGCTCTGATAAGTTTACAGGTAAGGACGCATATAAACCTTATCTTTTATTTAACCCCAAGGGAAAAAGTCACCAAATGAGATCAGGTGACTTCGGAGGCCAGGCAAGAAGAGTCATATTCACACAACTGCTTCCTAAAGAATAAACAAGTAACTACGCCATGGTAGCCTGTCTGTTAGAAATAAACGAGTACGTATCCCCTAATCGTTGGCATGCTGTTTTCTTTTACACGCAGCTTTTATACTGCATGACCAGACTTTGAAATTCCAGAGGGGCCTATGAAAGACGCTGTACAGAATGTTATTTATCTAAAGGGAAGACCGAAACACCATTAGGGAAATAGTGAACGATAACTTTGGTCCATGTGATTCAAACGGTATTACAATAGCTAGCTCATTCCTAATAAATTCCCTAATATGAATGTCCATTCTGCATTTCTTATAACCATACATAACGTTATATCTTATCCCGGTTTGAGAAGATAATGACGCCCGTCAAGACGATGTCTGATGGCACAGCAACCAGTAACGTCTCCTTCCGCATTGGAAATTAAAGCAATCACTGCCCCTCCCTTTTTAGCATATTTTCTACGAAAATGTGTTTGTGATCGGTTTGTCCAGCTGCCCGTCCGTCCGTCTGTAGACACAATTCCAATAATGCATTGCGTCGCAATAGATTCTATTGCATAAAGAAAGTGCGTGTAGTGAATTACTGGAAGAGACGAATCATCTTTACATTGGGGAAAACGCGTGCTGAGCACTTCGGTTCGGCTCTGCGCAGATCTAAACGTTGTTGAGTTGGTGCGCGTGCAGCATGCACGTGACTGACGATTATAGAAACAGGAGATCGGTGCCTAAACCAAAAGAATTTCTTAATTCGTAGGGAGCTTATTATTTATTACGATAACTTGAAAACGCATTAACTTTTTCACACTCTGTTTTCCCCAATCAATAAATATGGGAATAGGTACCCTAGCATGTGCTCTAATAGTACCATTATGACACCCCTTAAAAATTTCCAATGACAAGCTATGGCATGTTAGTTTAATAACACGTGCTCTAATGGTACCATATAGTACCATTGGAACTTTCAGTGCTACGATGTGGCATGTTATTACAACTCGTAACAACGTCTCATGACTGAATATAAAGAGTAATTAATTATAGCGGGAATTGGTTTAGTAGCACGTGCCCTAACGGTACCATATGGTAGCGGTGGAACTTTCAGTGCTAAGATATGGCATGTAATATATCAAACAATCGTAACAACGTCTCATATAACTAGTAAATAACGATAGTGGAAAGTGGCTATTTGGTAGCCGAAATACGTAATCGGTATTTCAAATCTCCTTGTGGATTGGAGGTCCCTCCCTTTTTGATATGTTACCTTGGAAACTTTCAATGCTAAGATATTGCTTGTAATATATAAACCAACTCCTTACCAGTTGTTAGACCTATTGTTATCCATTGCTTATTCTTATCAAGAGCAAATTGCTGTTAAACCTAACAATATCCATAAATAATTACTGTTAGACAATTTGCTAATTGTCAGTAGCTAATCGCTTGCTTCAACACGTAGATGTTAACGTCGAAACGCTTTAGTAATAGAATTCGATGAAATAATCGGCACTTACAGAGAAAGCTTCAGCACTTGAGGATCACTTCGTTTAACATTATGTAGAACTACCTACCAATTAAAGAACTTTTATTTGTTCAAATGTATAAAGAATTCTCTCCATTTAACCTTTCAGTTTTTCAAGTTTGTTCGTCTTAATTCTCCCTTTCGTTAGCTTACTTAAATAGTAATTTACACAATTCAGTTTTCATATTTATATATATTCTCTAAAGTGCTTTAGAATGTAAGTTTAATTCAAGGTATCTATGTACGATGTCTCGGTGCTATAACACGAAAATGTGCTCCTTCTATCCGCTTTGGCGGTAAAATCATTCTTGTTTTATAATTTCGTCAGATTTTTTTTTCTACTCTCAGGTTTTTTATACAGTGTGTCTCAAAACTTCACATAAAAATATAGAGGGGAGGGAGAATATCCGGCTGAACTATTTGGCGAAACTTAACAGTGCACAATTAGAAGACAAAAAATGTGATTTCACAATGTTTTCAAAGATCCGATCATTCGCAGTGATGCATGCCTGCACATCGATGCCACATGGATTGTCGAATATTTTAAAGATATTAAAAGATATCTGGGAGTGTCACCGATATAAACAGCGGCGATGGCGTGTCTTGCTACGAGGTCCATGTCAGAAGCAACGGGCGTTTCGTACACATTAGCCTTGAAGACTCCCCACAGAAAGAAATCGATGCTCGATAAATTTTGAGAATGTGGGAATTGTGCGCTTGGTCCAGCACACCCAATTCATCGATCCAAATACTCATGTACAGGAAGTGGAAGATAGACTGGAGCACCGTCGTGATGGAACTACAACCGGCGGTGCATTGTCAAGGGAACATCGTCCAGTAAATCCGACAGAATCTCCTCCAGAAAAGTCCGATACTTCCGATCGTCCATTCTAGGTAGTAAGAGGTATGGGCCGACTAAACAGTCACCCATCCGTTTCCGGTGATGTTTTCCTATGTGAATATGGTTCAGCACCATGTTCTCTACCTCTCTTCAAAGTTTGTTCGTGGATTTTTAAAACGGCCTGTAATCGCGGAAAAATAACAAAAAACCGATTGCAGCAAGCACACGTAAAAGCTTGAGGAATACTTTTTGCGGACGAATTACAACGCCATTCTCTTCTCAAAGTGAAACGGATTATAATTTTACTTTGAATTAAAATTAAATCGATGTTTTAAAGATAATAGTTTGCTATGTACAAATTGACATTACCCAGACAGGCTTTGTCGGTGTTTTCCATACACAGATCTTCTTCGGCGCTGGGAATGAGAAAGGCAACGACAAACAGTTCCGCGTTGTCGGCAGCCAATCCGAGTCCCGCAACGAGGAGTAGTAGCCAGTGAAATAAACCCGTTCCGGCCTAAAAAGAGTTAAAAGAGAAATCATTGCAGAAAAGTAATTTCACGCTTCCTTCAAAAAAAATAAGTTTATCAGCATCTTATCTAATATCGAGTTGATCATAGTAACGGTTGGAAATAATGTATAAGTTCCCTGAAGTCAGTTAAGTTTAAGTCAAAAAATGCTATAAGAAAACATACTTTTGAACTTTTGATTTCAACTATGATCAAGGGTCACATGCAGGAAAGACTGTAGAATAATAGTATTCAAGAAAGAACTCCATATAATAACTGAACAAAAACAATTATATGCAGATTCTAAGTGGGATAAGAAAATGAACAAAGTCTTTCTTACTTGGTATTAAATGATGGATGTAGAAGAAAAGAAGGTCGAGACACAAGAACCTGGAATATAGAATTCAGTAAAATTGAACACGGTTTGATAAGATGCTGAAAAAAGCTGATGTTTGGGACTGAAAAAAGAGGCTGTCTTTGTTAAAGCAAAATTAAAAAGATAATCTGCTTTAGTCGGGCGATTATAAGAAGACAAATGACACAAAACTTCCATTGCCATGGATCACGTGATTCTGCAGGAAACCTCACAAAAACATTTATATTTTAACAAAGGATGAGGAAGAGAGGTTATCGATAAAGATGATTGACTTCGTTGGGCATATGATACGTTTGACCTTCATTAAATGGGAGTGGGCATGTGTCTTCCTATAATCGCCCTACTATACCAGGATAATCTCTTTTATTTTTTGCTTTGACAAAGGAGAGTCTCTAACCGAAACATTAGCTTTTTTTCGGGGTCTTACCACTATGTTTTATTCCAGGGTTTTTGTGTCACGTTCTTCTTTTCTTCTACATCCGTCATTGGTATCAAAAAATAATAGTTACTTACCTCACCCAGATCACTCTAGTTATTATTTAAAATAGGAATTGGCTGTCTCTTATAATGAATAAGTGTGATTTCTTCAAGATATCGAATCTTGTTTTTATCATTCTGGGTTTTGTTCCGGTTCATTCATCAAAATTCAGTTAAATAATCAGGATGCACATAAAGTTCCTGACACAGTTCAAATATTAATATACTCGAAATTACATTTACGAAAACTATACAAGATGGAAACAGAAGGCTTTCTTATTCGAACCGAAAGCTTATGAAGCTCGTTTATTTACAGCGGTCCAATTACGATAGGGGAAAGTGGGGTCCATTGGACGCGGGTTGGTTCGGACAAATCGATTTTTTTCAGTCGAAACTATTCGCACGCTGCCTAAAAAATTATCCCTAGTGTGCGACCTACTATACAAATTATGAAAATCTATTCTCTAGAACGATCACAACAAAGGTAAGTAAATAAGAAAAAAAAAATTGTTTTCGGGAGTGTGAAAAAAAATTTTGAAGTACAGTCCTCATCCGTTAAGTTAAACCTCGACCTTGAAAGGAAGAAATGTATTCTATTGCTAAAATGGGAGGCAAGAAGATGAAAAAAAATCTGATATAGTGCAGGGAAGTACTAGTACTACATCAGATTTTTTTTCATCCTCTTGCCTCCCATTTTGGCAATAGAATAAATTTCTTCCCTTCAAGTTCTAGGTTTAACTTATCGGATGAGGGCTGCAAGTTTGTTCGTGAATTTGTAGAGAGGTTATACGAGAAATGTTAACAGTTAGACATTTATTCCTGAGGGATAAGTTTTCAGTTGCAGTTCGGCCATGTTCGTCGTTAGGCCTTAACAAAGTTTTTATTGATTTCTGTCGTGGTGGAGTTGATTCGGACACAACAAAGATGGTTGGTTCGGATGCGTTTGGTTAGAACTCACAAAAGGAAAAGAGGGCAAGATCTTCCTTCCAGGAAAGATATGAAGCGAGCACCAGAAGTTACAGAAAATGAAAGCCGCAGTAGAAATGTCGCGTCTGCCACCCCTGCTTTTAAATGAAACAAAGCTGCTAGTCAAGTGATTGTGATTTTTTATAATGTGATAATGTTAGGCAAGTTGTGATAAAATTTTCGTGTTCTTTTGATAATAAAGTTACCTTGTATTCATTAAAATGGCGAAAAGCAGTTTATCCGAAACAGCCCCGCGACATTCCGAAGCAACCCCACATCTAGGGGTTGCTTCGGACATTGCAGAGGTTTTTTAAAATATATAAATATATAGATTATCGTGTGGCTACTGAAAAATCACATGTACAGGTAATGACGAAAGGTTTAGAGTACAGAATACGATATACACATTCACTATTTGGTTCATGATTAACCTACAGGGAGAAAACACTTGATTTTCGTCCGAACCAACTCCACTTTCCCCCACAGTTTAGTCAAAGCATTAATCAAACAGTTACGGAACTACTACCACCTTTGGCCTAAAAGCCAGAGGCCATTTTATTTTGCAGATCTGATGGCAGCAATGATTAATATTTGTGCAGAATAAGTTCATCTCACCTTTTATAGTTCGCGACTTCGCCCTATGTGCCTTTTTTATTGGCTACGCGCTGTTGAAGGCAAATAGGAGGTAGCCATAATAATGTGGGTTCATTGTGTAGTTATTATTTCTATTCGACTAGGGAAAACAGTGAAAGTGTTTCACCGGCCAAGAATTGTTATATTTAAGATGTGCTTTACTTCTATTTTCTGTGCCTTATTCCTCAGGCCGCCAGCTGTCCATCTCGAACATTTCCCATGGGAAACCCATCACATTATTCTAAATTTCTTTGCGATTCCTACAAACACAAATGGCTACTTTCTCATTCTTCCACAACAGACTCGCCCTTCGATTCTTAATGAACTGGTTAGAGTTAACCCTTGCGCCTTTCTCTGTTTTGATAAGTAACTTCTGAATCAATGAAACTACCCGTGAAATCTCTTAGTTGCCCTTGAGGAATTGCTCCATTAAACTTTGCACACGGCGGCAATTCGCCTTCAAATGCGCTTCTAGATGGAAATAAAGACAAGTGAACTAGAAGAAAGTTGCAGCAAGAATGGTTGTAAAAAATAGCGGAAAAAATTGTTAGAGATGAAAAACGAAAAAACGGTGTCAGTTTACGAATTTCTAATTATCCAATAGAAGAAATTTTTAAGAAAGAGAAAAATAATTAACATTTTTTTTTTTTTACAAAGATGCTTATTATTTAGCCATTTGCAACGCCCATTTTTTACTGTCTTAAAATAAGTGAAACAACTGAATTATATAAGAGTAGGAGTTGTAATATTGAATAAATAATTAAAAATAGTAACTCCTACATACGCTCCACAAGAACTTCGATTCATTTGTGTTTCCGTCAACTTCATATATTGCATTACTCCACATTGGGTGACTTTCATTATCAATTGTTAAGATTTATTTTACTTTTTCTATTTTATAATCAAAAGGAGTTACTATTTTTAATTATTTATTTGGAACAACTGAATATTATAGATCAACTGATCTTACTAATTAGAGAATGTAAAAATAATAGATATTAAATACAAAATAAAATAAAATAAAATAAATCAAAAATAAAAAGCTGACGTTTCGGATAGAGGCTATCCTTTGGCAGGGAGGATGAATCTCTAATATTCTCCTTACTTTAGGGAATTATCCTCCCTGCTTTGACAGAAGATGGTCTCTATCTGAAAGGTCAGCTTTTTATTTTTGATTTATTTATTTTATACTTATTTACTTACTTTTCAAACCCGCTTATCCGTTAGGGTCGCGGGGGCAGCAGCCCTATGGAGGATCTCCAGCAATCGCGATCTTCCACAATCAGGCGCAAGTCCTCCCTGGTAATATCTAAGCGACTCGAACCCAGATTCTCCGTGTAGTCTAGCCACCTGGTTCTAGGCCGACCCCTTGGTCTCTTACCCACCGGCTTGGAAAATAACAACTGCCTAGGAAGACTAGTTTGCGGCATCCGTATCACGTGGCCATACCAGCGCAACTGAGATCTCTCAATGCGGAGAAGTAGCAGCTCAACACCTAAAGATTCCCTTATTGTGCTGCTGTACACTCTATCTAGTAGGGCACCACCTGCCACACCTCTCAGAAATCTCATTTAGGCCGCTTGTACCCGCGATCGCACTCTTTCGGTCATTACCCAAGCCTCATGACCATAGGTGAGAATGGGGACAAAGATAGATTTGAAGACGGAGAGCTTGGCTTTGTTACCCAGCTCGCGTTTCGTTACCACGGATCGCCACAGTTCACGTCTGACACAGCTTGCTGCACCGATCCGAGCATCCAATTCTTTCTCCTGCCGTCCATCACTCGTGAATGCAATCCCGAGATACTTGAATTTCTCCACCTGTCTCAATGAGGCTCCCCTAACATGGAGAGCGCACTAAGCAGGCTGTCTTGAAAGGACCAGAACCTCGGTTTTAGCCACACTGATCTTCATCCCAGCTTCTTCACATTTGGCTGCAAACCGGTCTAGTGCATGCTGAAGGTTCGTGCGAGAAGACCCAAGGAGGACAAGGTCGTCAGCAAAGAGCAATCTCTCCACCAGGCGGTCGCCCACACAAACACGCTCATCGCCTCGGCTGCCCCTGTCTATCCAGTCCATAAAGATAATGAACAAGAGGGGCGACAGTACCCACCCTTGGCGGAGTCCAACACCCACGGTGAACGGTCTTGACTTAATGCTATTTATCCGGACACACATCTCAGAGCTTTCGTACAGAGACATGATAATAACCAGTAATTGCCCATCTACTCCATACTCTTGCAACACTTGCCAGAGCTTCTCCCGAGGAACTCTGTCATATGCTTTTTCGAGGTACACAAAGCAAGCGTAGACCTCTTTTGCATACTCCCAGGATTTCTCAAAGATTTGGCTTAGAGCAAAGATGTGATCCGTCGTGCTTCGGCCAGGTCGGAAACCACACAGCCCCCCCCCCCCCCGACAGTTTAGAGTCGACTATTTCCCGACTTCTCTTCTCCAGACACTTAGCGTACACTTTCCCAGGAATGCAATCTCTCTGATCTCCCTTTTTGAAGATAGGGATCACAATTCCTGTCTGCCTTTCTTTACGGGCCTGTCCAGATATCCAATCAACCTGACACACTCGAGTTAGCCACAGGATACCATCCTGATTTAAGGCCTTTGACATCTCCGACCGGATTTCATCATCACCTACAGCTTTGAAGTCTTCAGGGACTTTAATTGCCCATCTGACTTCTGTTTCAATGATACTATCGTGACTATTCTCCTCTCCAAGGTGCACCTCATGTGCCTCAGTTGTTGCTGTCACCGGATTAAGAAGAGATGCAAAGTATCCCTTCCAACTATGCAATACGCTCTCCTCCGTTTTCAGAAGCCTCCCATCTGAACTCTTAATAGTTTGTGATGAAGAGACTTCTTTCCACGGAGGCGGCGCTCGGTCTGCCAGAACACCTTGTTTGCCGAACCATAGTCTGCCTCCAATTTCTCCCCGAACTTCTCCCAGGCCTTGGCTTTAGCTGTTGATACTGTCTTTGCTGCTACTTTTCGCGCCTCAGTGTACCACACTCGACTCGAAGTTGACTTATTTGCAAATAGGCTTCCTTCTTTGCCTTGACAGCTTCTTGGACTTCACCGTTCCACCATGCAGTCCTTTTCTCACCGCCCTGCGCCACACTCAGCCGCTTACGACCACAGCACAATGCAGCCGAAGTAATCACAGCAGTTATAAACAACTGCCACTCCTCTTCAACAGTACCACGATCACTGGGTAGTTCTTTGAAACTTGAAGATATGTTATCTGCAAAGGTTTTCCTCTATCCTCCAATGCCTCCCATTTGATGCGCCAAGTTTGTCTGAACCTAGTATTTCGCTTGGTTGGCATGGCTTCAGAGAACCGCAAAGTGCAGACAACAAGGTGGTGATCAGTTGATAGTTCTGCCCCTCTTCTCACACGAGTATCCAACACTGATTGGAATAAGTCGGCTGAAACGATTACAAAATCAATCAGTGACTTCTGGTCCATTGCATCCCTGTACCAGGTATACTTATGGACATGCCTGTGCTGGAAGAAGGTGTTTGTGATGGAAAGTTCCATTGTTGCAACAGAGATCCAACAAGCACCTCCCATTCACATTTAAATCGGAGTCACCATTCCTCCCAATCACGCCTTTCCACGTTTGGTCATCAGCCCCTACGTGTGCATTGAAGTCACCCATCAGGATGACAGAATCTGCACTCCCTCTCCTGCTAAGAGCAGCATCAACTTCATCTAGAAAAAGTGGGTACTCTGTGACTGCATTCGGAGCATATGCAACGAATAGAGAGAGAGACCGTTTCCCTATCTGAAGCCTCAGGAGACAGTTTTCCATCTAAGGGGGTCCAATCTGCAACATAATCTGCCAGCCGAGGACTTGTGAGTATCCCCACTCCCGCCTGGGCAGTCATGTTAGGGTCGACACCAGAGTAGAAAAGCTTCCACCCTCCTTCTAAGTCCACAGTTCCAGAACCCGGGCGTTTCGTAGAGGTAATACCTATGATATCCAGTCGATACCGTTTGGCTTCCTCCACTAACTCTGATATCTTTCCTGTCATGGAGAATACGTTCCAAGTGCCGATTGACAGTACCTGATCCCGTTGTCGCTTTACCCGTTTCTCCTCCTGGGTAAAGGCATGCGCTGCCCCCGACCGTTTCCCCAAGCGCATAGCGAGTGCACTGGTGGGGCTTCTCGGAGGCATTGCTCCGAGATAACAGCCAGGAGACTGTCGACTATTTTTCGAACGAGAGCCTCTGCCTAACTCCCGAACGCGGATAACTTTAACCTGCGCCACACCCGATGCAGTATGAATTCTCTCAGTATGAATTCTCTCTCAATAAATCAGTATTTATTTTATTTTATTTTTTATTTTTTATTTAATATCTATTATTCATTGTATTCCGTCTCGTCCATCTATCCTACATCCGTCAATAATTAGAGAACGCGTATTATTGTTTATAAATTGCGACACCATGAAGGAACCATACGAATATAAATTTCGTTCTACCACAGTTTACTATTAATGACATACAGCAGAGATTGCAGTTTCAGATGAATACAACATTATTACATGTAAAAATTATCTAGTGAAGCCTCCACGAGTTGCAGCAAAACTGCTATGGGATCCAATAAAGAGGCTCTCGATTTGTTCATAAAGAATTGTACTGGGCTTTGCAAAAGTTCTGTTACACTCGTGACGACCCTCAAAGAAATGGACACGACGATGTTCACGATGCAGTTAGACATGTTTTTATTGTGCCATCATGTAGAATAACATTGTAATTAGTCATTTAATCAATGTAGCCACCATCTGCATCAAGAACCCGCTCCAGACGAGGCCGAAAAGCCTTGCAAACTTTGCGAATGTAGTCCTTCCTCATTCTGGTCCACACACGGTTGACAGATGTTTTCAGCTCGTCGACGTTGCTGTGACGGACCTTGCAGGCCTTCCCCTCGACATGCGCCCACACGCTGTAGTCAAGTGGATTGAGGTCTGGCGACTGCGGAGGCCAAAAGCCCTTCGACCAGAAGGTTATGTTGGACCCCAACCAGTTTTGCACAGTGTTGGCCGTGTGGGCAGGGGCACCGTCCTGTTGAAAGATGTAGTCCGCATTTCTTCACCCAGGGAAGGACTTTTGTGGCCAGGATGTCCTTGTAATCAGCCGCTGTTAGCCGGTATCCACTTGGGAACCACACGGTTGGCATTTTCTCGCCATTCGACGTCACGATTCCGAGCATCATCACAGAGGCCGGGTGCTTGGTTGTAGACACGTAGCGGACCTTGGAGATGTCCTGGCCGAAGCTTACCACGCAGTCGTTTTGCTTGTTGACGACAGGATCGACCGTGAAGGTCTTTTCGTCAGAGAAGTCGTTGAGAAGACGCAGACAGCGCTCCCGACGTTGTTCCCGTATCCGATCCGTCAGCAGAGGCCTCACGCTCTTTCCACCTTCTTCTTTGACCGCTCTGGACACTGTGGACACCGAAATTTTCTTTTTCTTTGCGAGCGCAGTCATTTTGAGCGTCGGGTCTTGTTCGAAGGCTTTTCTCACAGCCAAACGGTTGACGACTTGAGGTCTACCTGAACGAGGTTGATCTTTAAGGTCTCTCCCATTCTTGATCCTGTCCGCAACTCTGTGGATGGTCATCCGGCTGACTTTGAGGAGCTTGGCAATCTCGGACTTCGTGTGGCCCGCGCGCAGGAGAGCAGCGATCTCTACTCGTTTCGTTTCCATCGCTTTTGTCGTGGACATTAGGATCACTCAGAGGTTAACACGTAATTTCCAATATATTTTTTGATTCTTTTGTGGAAATGGAATTATCCAAATCATGAGCAGTCCATTTTTTGGGGGATGTAAAGAGTGTAACAGAACTTTTGCAAAGCCCGGTATGCGAGTCCACAGTTGATTAGGAAAGGCTGGTGGAAGGCCTTGAAGGACTAGTTGTCTTATCCCAGAAACGATGCCTGCTGTGCTGCGAAGAAGGCTTCAACCTTCTTGGCGAGATGCGGTCGAGCATTGCTCTGCTGGAATATACACTGAAGAAAAAATATGATTTTTTTGCCCTTATAGCTTCTCTGATGTAGCCTTGCTCTAGAGAGTACCCGCAATTCGTAACAGCTGAGATTGCGAACAATACGTACAGATAGTATCCCACATAATTACACCTGTTAATATGACCCGGGACTCTTCACTGAGTTGCACTCTATTACGCAAGTATGACATTTGACAATGCACTTAACGACTGCCACTCCGCGACAATGAGCGTTATTGATAGCGCTCCCCGCGATATCGTCTGACGTGCATACGGCGTTCATAAAAGTCCATGCTGAAGTGGGACTCGAAAATCCGAAAACAGGTTGTCAATTCACACGACATTGTGTTCACTAGTCCTTTGGTCATGGAAATCCCATCGAATGGTGAAAGCTGACATTATCACACCTGTTGCAGTGATCTACCATTGAGCTAATATTTTTGACGCGGAAAAGTTATCTAAAATTTTATGGTGCGGTACAGCACTGCCAGATTTTCGATGTGCCCGGTTTCATTCTTCGTTCCACTGCTTCTACACTCGCAACACTATTATGTCCCGTAAGAGGAGCAATGTCACGTTACGGCAATCCACTTCATGCAGGCCGATCACTCCTCTCCGTTTAAACTCTGTCGTGTGTTTATATTTAGTTCTCTAACTTCGACGAGACATAATGACTCCTGGAGAAATGTTTTACAGCTCGCTGATTGCGATACATACTTGCGTGGTTCCTCGACAATTTCTATTCACGCATAAAAATTCAGAGGGCTTTTCTAGGTACAACCATTTCTCAGGCCTAATCATTTGTATGCAAATCCTGCTTTACATTTACCGTACACTAACACGTATACTAGCATTATTTCATGGTGCTGAAATTTTACAAGCAACAGGGTACTTTCTGTACCAAATAATTTATTATTCAAATTGATCAATAAAAACAAGAAACCAAACACTCTCCAATTTCATAAGGTTTGTGTTCAATTCTGAATGCTTAAAAGATTTTCTCTTTCCGCAATCTATTGATTAAATCTTTAACCATATCTACCGGAAACGATCAATAAGCAGTTTTCAAGATACCATTTGCAGCAGCATATAATTTGCGTTAAACTCTCCGACAAAAGTCTAGCTGGATTCCGCCTTTTTTCATTAAAAAAATGTTAATCTTATGAATTTTTAAGTCAAAGCACAATCATTTGTGTAATGGCTTTCTCTTATGAGCTGCATCGAATTCGATTTCTCTTATAGTTTTCCGATATAATCAATAGTGTAGAAAATGAACCCAATTAGTTTTATTACGGAATATTCTAGTGAATAATGACGTGCGGTTATTATCCGCCAATAATACGATGCCATTAGAAAAGGTAAATTTAAAATGAATATTGTGGTCCTATAAAAAGCGACCGGATTATACATGCTTCTAAAACAATTTGATTTTAATCCAAAGAGTCATTTTAGTTAAACATGTCCGGCTTTCCTCTCATCCCTTGCGCGAATGGAATGAACCTATCCAATTCCCGTCTGTCTGTTATTCAAAGCGACATTCAAATGATTTATCAGTTTGATAGCATTTGATGTTTCAGACAAAATGACCAAATCAATTGTGAATTTCTGAAAAGGCGATGGAAAAGGTCGTTCCGATGTAGGATTTAGTTGTTGTACAGCGTTGCAAGAATGCAGAATCGTTTTTTTTCTAAAGCTGTATTGAACGGCATAATTGCAGATGGACGTTTTAACCCTAGATTACTAGTAGCTTATAAGCTTCGTCGAATCGACTACGCTGTTTTTTATTTTTCTTTATAACTCTCGCGCATTTGTATATAAACCCTTAATGCGATTATCTAATCGCACACTGTCTTCTACTCTAGTAAGAGATGCAGGTATTTTTTCCACAGGCCTAATAGTTTCTTAATAATTCTAGTTTATAGCGGTATCATGACTCGTCGAATCGACGATGGTTTGTAACAATGAAACTCTTTTCAAATACATCAAAAGTATCAATTAGGGTGTAATCGGCAAAATAAAATAATTTTTGATGATCTATTTTACTTATATTATTCTTTTATATCATTTTTTTCATTAATTCAATTATAATTATTAATTTTATATTATTATAATAATTTTATATTTCAAGCTATGCAAATAGCAATTAAGTGTTAAATTCTTATATGAATGCAAAATTAGGGCTAAAATCGAAAAATAGTCATATTTTTGCTTTATAATAAACTTTTGTGAACCAAACAATGTTAATAAAAAAAAAAGAAATTAACATTTCAATAAAAATTTTATATATAAAAATGCATGTCACTTCAAATGTATCACTTATTGTGAAATCGGCAAAATAATAAATTTTTAATGATATATTTTACTTGTATTATTCTTTTATATTAATTTTTTTGTCAATTCAATAATAATTATATTATTAGAGTTCGAGATATATAAAGTGTTAAATTTTTACACCAATGTAATAAATCTGAAAAAGGACTATAATCGAATAATAATTTCAGTTTTTTTGCTTTATAATAAACTCTAAGGAACCAAACAATGATAATAAAAAAAGAAATTAACATTTCTATAAAAATTTTATTTATAAAAATACGTATTATTTAAGAGTAGTCGAATCGACGAAGCTTTGTAGGAAGCGCTGTTTCAGGAAGCTTGTGATCCAGGGCTAGTTAAGCTCACTCAGGAAAAAAAATCTCAAATGAGACCTTCCAGCCGACCACCTGCCATAATCCCATAGATTTTTCAAATGGCTCTCAAGAAAATTCACGCGCGTTAATAATGTCCATTGCCGAATAGGTAGTGATATCTCTGGCGACTCACATACTGAAAAATAACCAATGCGCGCAAGCTATCTTATTGATGATGCTTGAACGTTTCGTCGTGGCAAGATTTGCCATTGCCTACCTTCCTATCGACTGAACATGCCATGAAAGGCTTATTTGGTGCTGGCAAGCTACTGTTTAAAAGTACGCCAGTGGATAGCAAGAGCGTCTTCATTCATAAAATATCAAGTGTGTTCCTCCATCAATTGCTTTTGACGAATCTGAAGCGGAGACCGGAATTCGTTTATCAGCTACTCCTCTCTGAAATCATCTGCGTTTGTCCATGGACGTTTGTGGCTTCGATCTTTTAAAAAGCGAGGCCTTCAAACTGCAGACCCAGATTCTTTGATGGGTTCTGGAAAGTGTGTCAGGAAGCATGAAACTGAAATTCCTTCAATATTCATGAGAAAACAAGCAAGTGGCTCCTTGTTTTTCTGCCTATAGGATAATGGTATCTTCCATGAAAATTTTTAAATTATTATTTTCTATAGTGATTCGTTTTGGTCAGTGAATCAGGAATAGTGATTCTTTTTTTTTCGAAAAAAATCTATAGTTATTTTTTTAATATTAAATTTGACTCCACAAGAAACTGTACATCATAGCTCTGAGTCGAGGCCAACGAGAAAGACAGGTCCCAGTGCTAAAAAGTCACATGACCAAAAGGAGGGGGGGGGGGGTCAACAATTATTTTCCCAACTAACGGAAAAAAACACTGATTGTTAACATCTAAGATGGGGACAATGAAGGCTGGATTGTTGCTAGCGCCCCGATGGTCAGGTGACTTTTCCGCTTCCAGACCTGTCTTTCTCCTTGGCTTCGCCTGTTCATCGTAGCCGACGAAAAAAGACAGGTCCTGGCATTGAAAAGTCACTTGCTAATAACCGATATAGAATAAGAAATCATACAAAAGATGTAAAAAAATTATTTGTTCATCTAAATATTCAACAATTCCAAAATTCCACGCGAATGACGTCCCTAACCTAAATAATATTTTGGCAACGTAATCATACTTTAGATGTGAACTCGCCCTGCTGTGGTGAACTTCGACGATATTAATGGATAACCATATTCACCTGTTATAGTTTTGATCTACCAGGATGCTACGATATCTTTTAGAGCAATGGGTATCTTCCATGCAAGGAGATTTTCAATTTAATGCATCTACTCCGACGCAACTACATTAACCCGAATGTTGGCCACTTGGTGAAAATTCGCACGATTTCGAAAACTGCGCTGAAGCGTGGCCAACTCGTCTTCATCTGGTGCTCGATAGCCGGCTTCAGTTCATTCTATGGGGCTTGTTTTTTTTTTCTTCATGGATGTAGATGATCGTTTGTTTCTAATAAATAATATTTGATTAATTTTCCATTTTCTGATAATATTATTTATTACACTTATCTAATCTAATTCCATTTTTCCATCGTTTGTGTCTATGTGCGCTGCAATTTTAACAATCTGAGCTGGGTTATTCACTAATGGATAATCTATTGTTGCATTCCCACTTTGTTCTCGATATCTTGAAACCAAACTTGGGCATTCATTACTTGAAGGAAAACGGTGCGTGAGCGAAACAGCGCCGAGTGGCGGGTTTAACGATAAGCGGACTAAGCGGCCGGGGAGTCTCGGGATATAATAGGGCCCCGAATGTTTAAAAAATAGACAAAATTTTCGTTTAACGGGTAATTAATTAAGTAATTGAAATTAAGTTAATTTATTTTATGGAAGGAAGCTTTAATTATTAAATTCAAATAGAAATAAATTTTGAAGGCTCCAAAATTGAGGCTCCTAATTTCAGTTTAAGGACCCCAAATTTTTACCGCTTGGGGCATCCGCCTAACTCGAGTCCTTATTATTATTAATCCCCTTAAAAGTTAAAGCCTCCTTAAAGCAAGCATTTAATATCAGCCCTTGTTGACGCAACATAGAAACACAAACAGCCGATTGTTGGCACAAACTTTGCCTTGCTTTGTTGGTCCGTGCATATTGTTGGTGAGATACTCCTATTTTTTCGATATTGTTGGCATCTGAATATTGATTAGAAGAACGTAGGAGGCCAACGGGAGGTCGGACTTGAACGGGACCTAGCCTAAGACACTCTCCGGGTCTTTCGAGGTCCTCTGTGCAAAATTTCAGCCTCGGGGGTTACCCGGTTCAGAAGTTATGGAGAAACAAACAAACAGACGGAAAGTGCGCTGTATATACAAAGATAATCAATTAAATGTTTATTTAGGTGTTTTGTCTAACATCCGATGCTTTTCGAAGTCTTCATTAAATTTATAATCTATGTGCTTTAAAGTGCTTAATATATTTCTACAGATTCCTTCCTCTTTACAGTTAGGAATAATATTCCGATCCAAAAAGCGTTACGGGTGATGCAATAATTTTAATTTTGTGATTTTAGATATTACGAAAAGCTTCACGGGTGCCGTGTTTGTGGCCCCACATTCGATTGTGAGCACAGACGCGAGTAAAGTGATGCGCCTTAAGCATAGACGCTGTGTTTACTTCTCATATTGAGAAACTCGATAGCTTACATGGTAGAAGAAGCTTATACACTACTGTTTATAAAAATCGCAACACCCTGATGGAATAGCCCAATCTGCATTAAATTTGGAGCATTTGCATATCATGGGTGAGAAAAGAAACCATTAGATTTTCAGGTCAATACAATGCGTTTTATTGTCACATTAGTATCGGGTGAAACCACCGTGGGATGCAATTACAGCCTCTAAACGTCGTGGCATTGAGTCAAACAAGCTCTGAATAAGGGCCTGGGGAATGTCCTGCCATGCTCTGTCTACACGGGTATACAGTTCATCCACAGTTACTGCTGCAGGAGTCTGACGAGCCAATCGATGAGCAACCCTGTCCCACACATGTTCGATTGGGGACACATGGCTGGTGAACGAGCAGGCCAGGGGAACAAGGGCGTCTGATGTGCTTGGAAAAAAGCGAGGTTGATGGGCCCATTGCAACTTGAGGCGCCGGTGGTTTTGAGTCAAAGGAATCCGCAACAATGGTACTCGTGCCATTAATCCTCTGGAAATCAAACGGCGTCGTACAGTGCTAGCAGACATTGTCCTGCCTACTGTAGCACCCCATTGTTGTGCTAACACTGTGGAAGTGGCTGTACGATCTGCTACACACATGCGATAGAGGTGTCTGTCATCTCGCGGTGTCGTCGTGCTGGGTCTTCCTGAGCCTGGTCTTCGGTGTGCCCTGTTCTCTTCGCTCCACTGCCTCCATGCACGCATAATTGTCGTTGCATTACGTCCTACACGAGCAGCAATGTCACGATACGACCATCCCGCTTCACGCAGACCAATTATGCGTCCTCTTTCAAAGTCTGCCAGCTGTTGATATGGTACCCTTCGTCGTCGTCGAGGCATGGTGTTCTTTCAAGCAATTACTCTGAAAATCTAATCATTTACACTCTGACCCATTGTATGCAAATATTGAAAATTGCATATGGATTAGACCATTCCATCAGGGTGTTGCGATTTTTATAAACAGTAGTATATCTCGTACTTCAGTTACCATAAGGCTTTACTCATTATTATCGATGTAAATGATTCTGGAGACTCGTCCATTGATAAATAAATAAAATGTTTATGTACTTATAAAAATGTATTTATTTGTTGCACCTAAAAACATTATCATGATTCAATACTTCGGACTGCAGATTCGAAATTAAATCACTTTTTTGATTAGGAACTTTAGATTTTCAATTCTGGATTTTAAAATTACTTCTACGTCGCAGCTAAAGCTCTTTCTTTTATCTTTTAAGCTTGTTGACGTGAGGACGCGACGATTTAATAAAATTGCTCATTCTCTTATAATAATTATGCGAGATTTACTATGATTACCCTAAAGCATTTGTATTACTTCATAAAACGGAATTGCTTTGTATCTTAACGTGAATGTTGGCAAATAATGATGGAATTAAACGAACTGTTGTTTATTAAGAACTTTAGCTAAAATTTAAATTTTCGAATTTAAAATTACGTCAGCGCCACAGCTGAAGTTCCTTCTCATTTTTAAACGAATGTTTGCAAAATTTTATTAATTATTTGAAGAGGTATTATCTATTATATTTCATCTCTGCTAATTTAATAATTGCATAAATTTTTCAAATACGAAAGTATCATGTTCCAGCAACAGATGCCACAGCGATCTCAAATCGCAAGCACGATTGGAAGTACAGTGGCTAGAAGGAGTTTCAGGTTCTTATAGCCACTATAATTGGAAGTTCCAAATCCTGTTTCTCATCTCATTTTGCCGAGCGGCGCAGCAGATTCTGATATGGTACCCGGTCATTTGGCCGACGGACACTTGACCGACGGACATTTCACCGACGGACATATGACCGAACGGAGATTTAACCGAAGGAGAAATACCTGTATTTCACTTACATTTGGACAATCGACGTAAAGAGAAGTTTTCGGCACTATAATTCGTTTAATGCAAAAGAAAAAAAATGTTTTCAAAAGGTTATTTTGTATAACAAATCTTATATATATTATGAAACAAATCCTGGTTCTTTTCATTAAACAAGCATATTGTATTTTACCTAAAAAATTATTCCTTTTTGTATGTCTTTTTAAAGAAATGTTTGTTTTCATAACGTTAGATAGGTTAAGATAGGAACCGGACAAGATGCAACTCAGGGTCTTGTATTGTTAAATAATATCTATCTTTTCCTGTATGTATTTTTAAATGAATATTTTACTTTATAAAATGAGATACTCATTAGTAATGGGCGATATTTGATAATAGTATCGTGTATTAAAAGTTTATTCCATACACATTAGGTTTCTGTCCTGCTTTATGAGGGGACATAAAAATTATTAATCGGATAGTATCAAATATGAAAATCAACTAGTAATGGGTTGAGTATTTCTAACATTTTTCACAGTAGAGTTCATTTTCAGAGTAAAGACCAACTATTGAATCTATAATTGAGAACTATTACGAGTTGCTGAGGATTGATTTCCTGAGAGCAATGGTCCACAATGTTTAATTGTTTTCTTGTGGACAATTGCTTTTATACATTTCAATAAATACATGGTTTTAAAAAAGCATTTAAAGATAATAATTGTTACAAAATTTGTTTATTTAAAGATTGAAAAGCATCAAATGATATTGACACTCTACCCGAATATCTGACATACTGTATATAGTGCATGGTATAATTATGGATTTTACTGCCGAAAACGTGGACTGTATAGAAAGCTATCTCTTAACCAACCTAACCTAATGAAAATCAAGATGGGTATTAATGATGGGAGATACTTTGGTATCGCATATTTTATAGTTATCGATACTGTCAGAATTTTCGTATTTGATACTGTCCAATATTAGAATTTTTATGCCTCCTCACAAATCAGGACAGAAATCTGATGTGTATGGAATAAACTTTTAATACACGATACCAGTATCAAATATCGCCCATCATTAATGAGTATCTCATTTTATAAAAGTAAAATATTCATTTAAAAAGACATACAAAAAAGAATAATTTCATAGATCCATACAACATGCTTGCATAGTTGAAAGAATTAAACGGATTTGTCTCATAATATATACAAAAATTTTGTTATGTATAAATAACCTCCTGAAAACATTTTTTTTGTTGTTGTTGCATTAAACGAATTATATTGCCGAAAACATCTCTCTACGTCGAATGCCCAAATGTCGGTGAAATGCAGGTATTTCTCCATCGGTTAAATCTCCGTTCGGTCATATGCCCGTCAGTGAAATGTCCGTTCGGCCAAATGTCCGTCCGGCCAAATGTCCGTCGGTCAAGTGTCCGTCGGTTTAATGTCTGTCGGCCAAATGACCGGGTATTGTAGGAAAGATAGTCCCAGCCTGCAAACTGGATACTGCTCCAACCAGCCCTAAAGACATGTAGATAGCGTTAATGCTTCCATGTCCGCAGTGGCGCAATTGGTTGGCGCGTCTGCACGGTGAGCAGAAGGTTCCTGGTTCGAACCCAGGCTGTGGAATTTTTAATATATCATCGAATGCAGTGCTGTGGTTTTTGAAGAACACCTTTCGGAGTGACTTGCGAATAACCCTGTATTTTGCCTGTAATTAACCCTAAAATGTAAAAATATCTTTACGGATGAAAACTTCTAGCATGTAAAGAATAAAGAAATTATAAAATTGAGATTTTCAAGATGAAGCTAATAATGGCTGCAACCCAGTGGAACTTGCATTACCAAAACGAGTTAATGGTTCATGGACTTTGGATTTTTTCCATGACGACAAAGAAGAGTGTCAGTTTTTCAGACATTCCTAGTCTACTTTTTGATGATCTTTAAGAATCCGAAATCAAAATTTAAAAAAAAAATCCAAATATTTTGCGGCCGCTCCCACACAGAATCATGACTGAATAAAGAAGGCTAGTCAGATCGGGAAAGAGGAACCAAGAACCTGTGATGTCAATGGTTCAACATGGTATTCGGATGCAAGGTGTCATTCGCATCAAAATAATTTAGATACTGGGCACAGTGGCATCGCGGGAATAAACGGCGCCCGGAGCATGGTGTTCATTTTTCGCCCTCGTCTTCTCATATTTTGTCCCACGAAGGAAGGAAGGATATGAAACAAAATACTTCCTTCCTTCATGTTTTGTCCTCGCCGTCCCCCCTTCCCCTAGCAAGGGTAGCAAGGCTGACGCCCGGGACATCATGTCTCCCCCTGCCCTCCCTTCACTACGCCACTGGGCAGTGAAATGAAATGTCTGTTTTCTCGCTGATCTCGCTTCGCCATCGAATACATGTTGACGTCACAGTTTGAAAATCGCTTGGTTCCTTTTTCCCGATCTGACTAACTAACATTTATTCAACCATGCACAGACTCGTAGATTTCAGTAACAAAATAATCTTATTCAAAATTCCTCAAGCTTATAATGTAATCTTAGTTAATGTTTAAATAGTAATTCTATTCGTTTATCAGAAAAACTTAAAAAGCATATGACAGAGTTTGTGGACCTCGAAAAAGCATATGACAGAGTTCCTCGGGAGAAGCTATGGCAAGTGTTGCAAGAGTATGGTGGAGATGGGCAATTACTGGTTGCTACCATGTCTCTGTACGAAAGCTCTGAGATGTGTGTCTGGATAAATGGCATTAAGTCAAGACCGTTCACCGTGCGTGTTGGACTCCGCCAAGGGTGTGTACTGTTGCCCCTCTTGTTCATTATCTTTATGGACTGGATAGACAGGGGCAGTCGAGGCGATGAGCGTGTTTGTGTGGGCGACTGCCTGGTGGAGAGGTTGTTCTTTGCTGACGACGTTGTCCTCCTTGGGTCTTCTCGCACGAACCTTCAGCATGCACTAGACCGGTTTGCAGCCAAATGTGAAGAAGCTGGGATGAAGATCAGTGTGGCTAAAACCGAGGTTCTTGTCCTTTCAAGACAGCCTGCTCAGTGCGCTCTCCATGTTAGGGGAGCCTCATTGAGACAGGTGGAGAAATTCAAGTATCTCGGGATTGCATTCACGAGTGATGGACGGCAGGAGAAAGAATTGGAAGCTCGGATCGGTGCAGCAAGCTGTGTCAGACGTGAACTGTGGCCATCCGTGGTAACGAAACGCGAGCTGGGTAACAAAGCCAAGCTCTCCGTCTTCAAATCTATCTTTGTCCCCATTCTCACCTATGGTCATGAGGCTTGGGTAATGACCGAAAGAGTGCGATCGCGGGTACAAGCGGCCGAAATGAGATTTCAGAGAGGTGTGGCAGGTGTTACCCTACTAGATAGAGTGTACAGCAGCACAATAAGGGAATCTTTAGGTGTTGAGCCGCTACTTCTCCGCATTGAGAGATCTCAGTTGCGCTGGTATGGCCACGTGATACGGATTCCGCAAACTGATCTTTCCAGGCAGTTGTTATTTTCTAAGCCGGTGGGTAAGAGACCAAGGGGTCGGCCTAGAACCAGGTGGCTAGACTACACGGAGAATCTGGGTTCGAGTCGCTTGGATATTACCAGGGAAGACATGCGCCTGATGGCGGAAGATCGTGATCGCTGGAGATCCTCCATAGGGCTGCTGCCCCCGCGACCCTAACGGATAAGCGGGTTTGAAAAGTAAGTAAGAAAAACTTAAATTATTTACAATTATTTACAATAACAGAACAATAAATTGGCAATAATCATAATACAACAATATAAAAGAAAAATTCAAATAAACTAATAAATTCAGTAATTTTTGTGTCAAAAAATAAAAAGGCACCCAAAAGGCCAGGGGGCCTGTCCAGGGGCATCCTTAAAAAAATTTAAAAACAATCTAAAATTATATATTGTATGGCATTAAACGGTAACGACAATATCAACAACAACAGTAGCAACAACATTAATAATAGTAACTAAATACAAACGTAACTAAAAACATTACAATATAATCAATAATAATATTAGTAATTAATTATAATAATAAAAACAGTAAAATAAACAGAAGACTGCGTAAATCGGTTTCATTTAAGAGTAAACAGAAGTTAAATAACAAACATATTAGAATTAAGTATAATAATAATAATAATAATAATAATAATAAGATTTTCTGCCTTAATAGCCTATTGTCTGCAGTTTCTGGCCTATTTTGTTATTCACGTCATATCTAGTTGAAAATGCTAACGCAGACGACTATTTCTACAGACGAGATTGTCCTCATCATACATCAACATCTAGCTAAAATACACAATCTTAGACGTAAACACTCTATGCTAAAAATATATCTGAGACATTGTCTTAAAGAACATAACACATAAATTATATTTTAATAGAGCTATAAAAATAACTGATAAAACTATCCCTCAGAACAAAACAGGCATCACGCTCGTAGGCAAACAAAGTGATTGAAGGTGGAAAGAGTCTTGTTTATTGTTAATGTTCCTCTCAGAGTCAGCTACTGTGGGTTGAAGAGGTTTTTTTTCCAAAAAATTTGTTGAAGTCGTCGGTCATCCTTATTTTGGCTGTTTTGGTAGTTTCATGGCAAGTTCCATGAGATCCGATTTTTACGGAAAAGTTGGTCCCGCAGAACTCTGCGGCCGATCCACGTTGGATGCTAGCTTGTCACCAGAGAATTTCTATTGTAAGTTGCACAAACTTAGACAGTTTTTCTTTCATCCAATGTAACATTTCTGCTAATGCCCCATCGATACGAGAAATAAAAAAAATGTTTCTGAGTTGCGAAATTCGTTTCTGTACATTCTGTAATAACGGCAGACTTATCTACTACGCCTATGCAGAACCGCCTCTGTTCAGTCAGTCTAGTTTGATGTACGTATTTTAATTAGATTTTGAAAGGCAAGGAGTGCGTAATAATTTAGAACAAACGGGAATTTTAAATTAAAAATTAATTTCAACTCATTTCTAATTGACACTTAAGAAGCTCCCATCGCGACTAGAACTCGCTCAATGGTAAACGGAAAAATGGGCAGCAGAGAGCTCTGGCGATCACTTGATGAACTAATTCCACCAATATCGTTTGAATTAATTAAATTCTTCTGATGAAAACCTCACTTTCGTGCTAATTATTTTTCATGTTTCCATTATCTTTCCAGCCACATGATTTGAATCTCGTTGCCAGATGTTTTGCCAATATTCTTCGTTGGAAAAGGATTGCTCTATAGAAAGATTGCTTCTGCGGCATCAATAGAGAAAGATAGACGGAAGAAAATTTTCTATACGGAAAGAGAGTTTAAGGCTTTCCTTTCTGCAATTCATGTGAAGTGGTCACCTCACGAGTCTGGTCGCGCGGAAAAGCGTCAAGTGAAACCTATTTACTGACAAAAACACATGAGTGCGTTCGTAATAGTATTTGCGCAATAGATACTAATTGTTCTTTCTGAAATCTTTATACTATTATTTCTTGTCAAAAACACTGACAAAAAAATTCCAGAGATCTTGTGGAAAGGAGATCAGACAATAACTAAAGCTGTGATATTACAAAAGCGAAAAAGGCAAGGGCTCCATCTTACATCTGTCATCATCTATTCCCTTTCAGTAAATCTTGGGCAACTTTCTTAAAAGGCAGTGGGTAAATCGATCGCGAGGCCTTTTGTCTTGGAATTTTAACGAGAGCGCAGTCGGCTGTGCAAAAGGCGGCGGCGCCCCAAAGGGACTCAGGCGAGGGACGTCACGTGTCTCAGTCGACCGATCGTCAGACAATGATTAACGGAAATCATTTTGCTCACGTGCGTCTTCCTCCCATGCCAAGACAAAAGCCAGTCGTCCGAATCACACAAATGGATTCTTGAAGATGATAATACCGAATCAATTTCCGATTCTACGACATTAATCGAACAATTAACGTGTGACTAATTTAAAACATTATAGAGAAACTTTCGACCTTGAAATTTTAACGTTTCATTAAATTTAAAGAAAATTTTTTGCATAATATGATGTAATGGGTTCTCAAATGGATTGAACTTCTTGGCATTATCTCAATTACTAGTAACAATATCAAGAGATGCGATGGAATTTAGATTTTAGCGCGACCAAATCGATTTTAATTAAGTGCTCAGCTCTCCGATGCGACTATTGGCCATGACTGATAGCTTTTGTAAGACGAGTTCCTTTTTCACAGACCTGCGTTCAAGTTTACTTGAACAAATAAAGCAAAATGAATAGTAAAAATACAAGGATTTTACTGAAAATAATGCCTATCAGAAAGCAACTCTTTTAATAACATGAAAAAATACAACAACACAGTCTATGCAATACCGTAACTCTGTCTACAAAAAAGATACTATTCAAACAGTCTGCCAGTGGCGATGCATTTACATCACCTTTAAACCTAATTCGCAAATCTTCTTTGGAACAATTATTTTTTTACCCATTTTCGTACACTATCTTGACAAAAGTATTGGAACACCCTTTAAAAATGGAAAGGTCTGGTTATGACGTTAGTGACAACGTGGCGTGAGTTACACTGAACGATCAATTTATTAGGGACACCTCTTACGGAAAATGGATCGGCCTCCCAGTGACATCCAAACAATGGAGCAGGTCGAAGCGGTGTATAAAAGAGATTCATTGGATCACAAGTTGCAGTCAGCAGCAGAAGAGGACTGAATATGGGTAAATCCAAGGATTTGACCGACTTTGAACGAGGCATGATCGTTGGAGCTCGACGGGCGCAGTTGAGCATTTTGCAAACCGCGAACCTCCTCGGGTTTTCCCGTGCAACAGTTTCAAGGATATTCCGTGAATGGCCGTTATGCCAAAAAACAACTTCCAATAAACACAACTCCGGACGAAACAGGGCCGTGGATGAATGAGGCCAACGGCGACTGGCACGAATCATCACAGCAACAGGACGGGAACAGCCCAACAAATTGCAGCGTAGTTCAATGAGGGAACATCCCAGCCCATTTTGGAGCACATGGTGCGGCGCACCTTGCAGCGAACTGGGTTTATCAACAGGCGGCCAGTACGGGTACCGTCTCTGTCACCGCAACATAGGTAAGCGCGCCGCTGGACACTGGATGAGTGGAAGAAGTCGCAGACAGCTTGAGGCCATGAACCCATCCTGTCAGCAGACAACCGTACAGGCGGGTGGAGGAGGAGTGCTGGTCTGGGGTGTCTTTCTTGGGACATACTGGGTCTTCTGATATCCGTAGACACATTTCTGAATGCAACACACTACCTGAACATTGTTGCCGATCAGGTGCACCCGTTCATGATGACTGTGTTCCCTTTGGTGACGGACAGTTTCAGCAGGACAATGCTCCCTGTCACCGTGCTGGAATGGTCTTGGACTGGTTCGAGGAACATGACGCGGACTTCCACCTGCTTCAGTGGCCAGCTCGGTCGCCCGATCTCAACCCGATCGAGCATTTATGGGATGAAGTGGAGAGAACCATCCGACGCCTTCCTACACTACCATCCAACCTGCACCAATTACGGGACGCCGTGATGTCAGCCTGGGCTGCTATTTCTCCGCAACGGTTTCAACACCTTGTTGAATCCATGTCAGCACGTATTCAGGCAGTTCTCGCCGCTAAAGAAGGTGCAATACGCTATTAGCGGGGTGTCTCTAATAAATTGGTCGTTCAGTGTATAATCAGCATTTAAAACAGTGATGGCCAACTGGTGACCCTCTCGAGTGACCCTCCAAAAGATAAGTGTTAACAATGTATGGGATTATTTGGAAGAATCTTATATTTCTTTAATTAATATGCTCTGATAAAAATCTTGAATTGTGTAGATATGTGGGGTGAGGTGTCCTGAGTGAATAGTAAAAACGTAAAGCATCATGCGAAACTGCGGCCCCCGCACATAGAAAGTTCTATGATGAGGTCTCATAGTTTAAAGAAATTGGTCGTTACGGATTTAAAACATCAATAAAAGTCATTATAACAAAAATAGGTCTTAAACTCAGCGACTTTGTACGAGGCACTCTCTTGAATGCCACTTAACTGGGAAGTCAGTTCGTGAGATTTCGGGCCTGTTATACCTGATCATAGTCTATCGCGGATTATATCTTTCTAAAGTGGAAGCATAATATGACAAAGATTGACGAGTGCTGTAGAAACCACATAATCAAGCGATTTGCAGAGGGTATTTGAGGGCGTTTCTCTTGAATGGCCTCCTTTCGTTCGTGTGAAGGAAACTATGGAATCCGAGGTTTACCAGAGAGTCCTAGACAATTCTGTGCTGCCTACAATGCAGGAATACCTACGGCATGGTCCGATGGTTCGATGGAAACAGAAGTGGAAGAATTTGAATGGCTTTCACAGAATACTCAACCCAAATGAAGACTTATGGGATGAGTTAAAGAGTCAACTTCGTGCCCGTTACTTCGCTCAACATCAGCGTCCAAATTGGCAGGTGCTGTAAATGAGGAGTGGCATTGATGTAAACTTCCAGAAACTTGTGGAAACTCATCCTAGACGAGTAGATTCTATGATAGCTGCAAAATTTGGTCCGACGTCTTTTTAGACTTGTCTAATTTTGCTTAAATGCCTATTTTGTCAAGTATCTCAATACTTTTGAGAAGGTAGCGGACATTATTCTCGTCAATTGTCGCCTCACCAAGCACTTTTCTAAGCCTTTTATAGAAATCGGCAGCAGTACATTCAGTTTGGTCAAGACTGCCGTTTTTTTTCTATTTCATAACAAATGCAGAAATTATGTTAAAACAATCTGGTATGTAAATACATACACTGTGGGATTAATAGGTTGGAGAAAATGTCAAATAGGTATGTCTTGCGCTATTGATTCTCGCACAATTATGCAAGATCAAAATAAATTTCTAAAGACTACTGGAAATTGCAACTGTACGAAACTGATTTAGTTTGTTCATAAATCTCGTATTCCTAAATAAAGATTTAAGATACAATTGGAAGTCTTGTTTCAGTTATGTGTTGAGAAAACAAAGTAATCTAGTCGATAAAATGAAAAGAATATTCAATTAAGGTTATTCCACAAACTTCCCTTTAACAACTTCGACATGTGTGTAACAGTTACGAACATTTTTTTAAAAATAATTCTCCATCCCCCACCCCAGATTTCATCCATGGTAATTTCCTGATAGAAAGCTTTAAGGGTAATTTAAATGAAACAGATAAAGTGAAAACTTGTTTCTCGTATCGAAGAGCCTTTGAGCTCTTCACTCGGCTGTAAAAGCAAAGGTTTCCAGCAAAGGATGGCAATAAGGAAGTCGCTGGAACGCGTCGCGGGCTCCTTCCCTAATTAGACTCACAAAATTGCAGGAAATATTTTAGGGCGATAGAATTTCCGCTCAAATCGAAATTTCGCGCTGCAATAACGCCAGCCCAACGGTGATTATGCTTCCTCGGCGTCCAACTTTACTAGGGAAAAGTAGAGTTTTCGTTCGTTTTCAACCACGGTGAAAAGTGCCGCCGTTCAAAGCAACATGCATTTCGCCAAGAGGCTGATATGCCAGTGAACACGAAAGAGGTCCATTAATACAAACCCCACTTTTTAAGTATTTCTTTAATGATCCGTCGTTATTGTATTTTAATAAACTCTGAGGACTTAATCTTCCATGAGCTTATGAAACACGTAAAAATCGTTATCGAGAATTGCGTAAAATTGAGACGCAAAATCTGAATTGTTATTGCTTTGGTAAAAAATACGTTACTACGGTATTTTAAATAGATTGTACCCTTAGTGTTCAGGCACCCGTCTATAGATAGTTAAAAAGATTTCTATGCATGCAAAATTTGAAAAACTCATGTGGGGTTTTGAGCAGACTATTTTCAAAGATATAAGCTTTATTTCTGTAAAGAAATTTTATCAGACGATAATGATTTTTAAAGGTACCCGAAGGCCCACAACACTTGTATAATACGAATATTAACCATGATATAACTATGACTGCATGACTCTGCAAAGGAATGGTGAAGCTTGAAGGAACAAAAAATTCCACGGAATTAATAGGCCCCAATGTAGAATGGTAAACAGAATTATTAAAGTTTGAAACCGCAAATCACACAAAAATATTTAACGACCCAATGTACTTTTTGGTTCAAATGACCCAGATGTACATTTTTAAACAAAATAACGTAAAGCACGCAACTGAGAATTGTTAAACTGAATACCAAATGGTAAAATTTTCTAGGAATATGATTCAATTCAGAATTAGAATTTATTTGAACTTCTTTTTTCTTGCTTATGTAGACTGGTATTTTAATGGAAAACAGACAGGTATTTTTGTCGAAAAATTGTAACAAAAACGAAAATAGTACCAAGCTGATATCAGTTCTTGTGTACGCCACTTGCATACTTCAAACGCTACATTTATAGGAATTCAGCCGACTACACTGACGTATGGAAAGCTTTTAAACTAAATCGATTACACTTACTAACTCGATCTGTAGTCAACATGCTTTTCTCATTTAGCGTCAAAATATGAGAGTGTTGTCTTGTTCCATTTGCGATCCTCATTATTACGCCGCGAACAATGATTTGTCTACGAGAGCTCAAATTTTCAAGCAGACATTTATTCTTCAATTATCATCATTTTAGAGACCGAAATTTCCTTTTAATGCCTTGAGAAGTTGGAATGATTTTCCGAATGATTGCTGTTAGGTCTTCAGGAGTTTTGATGTTGTTTTGTCTGTTGTTCGTTGTTTTGTATTCTTAACCCGTTGGGACATTATTTCAATTTAAATAAATAAATTGAAGTTATATTTATTCCAGGTCAACTACTTTTTTACAATTCCGCCCAATTTGCATCCTTTTCTTAATACACTGTATAAAGCTTTTTAAAATAAAATACATCTAAATTTAGCCAATTTATTGAACTTCTCTACAAGACCTTCTCTGCACCTGTGTTTTTTGTCCACATCAGCCTCCATAAGACTTCCACCTCGTTTGTATTTCTTCAGAGGAGTATATATTTTTTTAATCAATTGTATATTACGTGATTGATTATATAATTATTATTATTGAATTTTAATTTAAACATTCATTGCGTGATATGTCTCAATTAGTTATTGGTTGTTTATTGAAGGATGGGAATATATTAATAGTAATTATCGCAAACCCGATGTCTTTAAACCTTTATTCTAATAATATTTCCATTAATATATTATCATCCTTCAACAAATGACTAATAACTAATTCTTTTACCGTATTATTAAAATGCGGCTTGTTTACCTTCCTACATCATTAATAATATGTAATTACTGTTAAGGAAAGTATACGCTAGGGTTTTCACTTCGAAGAAAATACTAATGGTTGTGGCCTTCAATTTTTCTTTATGATGTGCAGAAGTTTTAGAAAATGACAAGAAGAGAGCGCAATCCGACAGATCTCGTACGTGATATGATTTCGGAATTGCGGGGCGAGATTGGGTTCTTAATGTTTGTTCGCACAAGTTCCTGCAGGATTATACAATCAGTATTTAAAAAAAATAAGCCACAAGAACAAGTGCCATGAAGAATTGTTGTCAATGCCAATTAATGCCAATTACGGAAAAACCAACAATAAAATATGGAACGAGTCCAATTAATACATAAGTATACAGGTATCCCTCCTACCGTATAACAGAATGCCATTGTACATTTTTTATTGGGAATAAATCATTGCTCTTTGATAGTTGTTTGAACTGTTTTTAATGCTGGTTGTTTGAATCTACCCCTCCCTCTTTTGCAGGAATTCTTAATTCCATATATCACGTTTTCATATTGCACGAGATTTTCTAGAATTTCTCTATCATGGTTGTAGGAAGGATAACTATATCTCAATGATGCTTATTGAACAGATCTTCGGAAAAAAACTGAATTATCATTACATACGAGGGTTATTCGTAAAGTCCGTTTTGCAATAAAAATAAAACTACTATATATAGCTTCAAAATTTTTTCTTTACCAGATTCTATGTACCATTAACTATTTTTTCACATAGTTTCCAAGATTATTTAATCACTTGTCATAGCGCTCAATATGCTTCCGCATGATCACTTCATAGAAGCTGCCGCCGGTGAAGAAAGTCACACAGTTTTCACTTGTCCATTGTCTCTGAAATGCAGGCTGCCGTTGATCTCCTTTAGATCCTGGAACAGGTGGTAGCCACTGGACGCGAGGTCCGGACTGTAAGGTAGATGGTCAACTTGTTCTCAAACAAAAGATCTGATTAGTTGGCAGCTTTTATGAAGTCATCGTGAGGAAGTACATTGAGCGCTATGACAATTGCTTAAATAAACTTGGAAACTATGTGGAAAAATAGTTAAAGGTACATAGAATCCGGTAAAGAAAAAATTTTGAAAATATATATATAGGGTGACTAGCAGAGGCACCCGGCGTTGCCCGAGATAATTACAGTTGTAGGTTAAACAGAACAACCTCATGAAGTTAAAAATAAATTTGTTTTCAGTAATTCTACAATTTCCGTCTATAGACGAAGCAGTTGTTCAGATATTTCTGATGCCCGGATAAGTTTTTGTCATCTCTGCCCAATACTCATTCATTTCTTCGCTGGCATTTCGATAGATATGAATTATTGTTATAATCCTTCGAAAGATTTTTATAGGACATAAAACCATATGGTTGTTGGTTTGAAGAGTTGAATTCATGTATGTTTTGTTATCGGCTATGTCGTCAACTGTAGCTCGAACGAAGGGAGTGCGTCCTCTGTCATCTTTCACTCTTTCTGAATAGTCTGCTAACTCTCCATTATCTCCAGTTATTGATCATTATTAAATATTTCCAAGAAAATGTTAACTTCTAAGAAAACCCCGAACAACAGGAATTCTTCGTATTGTTACAAATTCAATTTTATTTTATAATTCTCAGAGGTGGGATGGAACCATCATTCTTAATGAACCTACTTTGCCCGGGATTTTACTTACCCTCTTGTTGTTCTGTCTCAGATTAAAATGTTATCCATCTTCACCTCCAGTTGAATACTTTAGACCTATCTTTTAAAATTTCCCTTGCCCTTGACGTAGAAACTCTAATACCCTCCTGCTCTGTTCAGATGTTTCCAATGCCCGGATAGCTTTTTATCTTTCTGTTGCATTTTCCACTGATCAATACTCGTTCTTTCTCTTTTTTTCCCCAAACACACAAATTTTCGCCAGTCGTCTGGACGTTTTTAGGGAGCTCAAGGGAGACCCGTGTGATTCCTTAGCCTCCTCGATAAACACTACCTTATCCATGTCCTGTCATTGCATAATCATATTTATGCTCGTTGTTAATAATTCGTTACCCCCCTCCCTAAAAGAGGTTAATATGGTTACTTGTGTAGTGCCACACCAGTTAATGTGTTAAGTATACAGTGCAACACCAGTTATGTGTTAACAAACTTTCAACCCCCCCCCCCCCCTTAGAGGTTGAATTTCGAAAATCCCTTTCTTAGTATTCGCTTACAATTTGTAAAGAACCTCTGTACAAAATTTCAAATTTCTAGGCCTTATGGTTTGGGCTGTGCGTTGATCAGTCACTCAGTCAGTTTCTTCTTTTATACGTATATATAGATTATAAAGTCACGATACACTTTGGTGAAAATTCCGTTTTATTGCAGCAATTCCAGTATGCATCAACCAGATATCATACCAGGACATATTGATAGTACATTTCAGTGTGTCCCCCTTGCACATCCCGGCACAGCTCCCAGAAAATTGCGCAACATGGTGGATGAAAATGGATAACGTTGTTTCAGCTGTGCAATGGTGGGTGATCTTGATCTGGTACACTTTGGACTTGATAAAACCCCACGCAAAGAAATTCATGGGGGTCAAATCTAGGGACTGTGAAGTTCAGTCTTGGCGACCAATCCATCTGCCTGGGAATGCGCGATTCAGATAGTCCCGAACGACATTGGCAAAAAGGGGTGGTGCCCCATCCTGTTGGAACACAACGGTATCCAAAATCCCATCATCTCCCACTGTGGCTCCAGGAATTGATCCAACATGTCGAGGATATTACGCCGGCTATGTTGCGCAATGTTGTCCGGGCCATGGTGGAACGCTGGGAGCTGTGCCGGGATGTGCAAGGGGGACACACTGAAATTTACTAAGAATGTGTCCTGGTATGATATCTGGTTGATGCATACTGGAATTGCAAAACGGACCTTACTTTCGAATAACTCTCGTAATTCAATAAACTCTTCGTACAATTTGTTATCAGCGAAAATACAAGTAATCTTAATTTTATATGCAACAAGAGACGCATTTCAAACCTAATTCTTCTCAGAAAACTAACTTTGTCTTTCCCGAGGGCATTGCAATGGCATACTGTCTTAAATGAAAGCGCAATTAAAGTGCACCTACGTTCAAATACGTAGTTCTTAATGTAGTTCTAAGCCATTAAAATCAAAATGTTCGGTATGGTTCTTAACCCAATCTTGTTGTTTCTCACTGAAGAAGGAGACAGAGGGCTCCGAAATTCATTTATGTGGAATAGTGGCTTCTTTTCTTTCTTTGGTGAAATCTTAGTATCCACGGTTTTGGCAGTCTTATATTTCTATTGCTTCAGTAACCTTTTTGAAAATCAACAGGAAGGTTATAGAGACTTTGTTTTGGCACTGAGATGAAAAAAACGGGGTGAAAAAAGAATCCTTGGTGATGTGTGGTCCGATATCTCAGCCAAAGCGATGATTACACTCGTGATAATATAATCTACATCTTCTAAGAAATGATTTAGGACAAGCCATGTCATAATTTATAATCTTTGAGAACTCTCTCACTCTCTCTCTCTCTCTCTCTCTCTGGAGAAGACAGCTAACATTCGAGATAAAGAAAGTTACTAAAAAATTAATCGATAGGGAATATTGATAAAGAAATATTTCGAAGGAAAATTTGATAGTTGGAGTCTAGTTTCCTTATAGGCTGCGTTAATTCATGTTTGGTTTAGAAAAATCTCTGAAGTCAAAAAAAATCAAAATTAAATTTCTCATTATCTGGAATATTAAAAATATTAAAAGAATTTATGCATATTAGTCATATGTTTTTAGAAGTGTGTAAATTTTAAATACAGGTTGACTTCTCATTCGTCTTTTTTATCCATCAGAAAAAATGGAGGAATAATTCCAGGACTTGGATATAAACAAGTAAAAATTTAAAGTAAAAAAAGTTAAAATGCTCCAAACCATCAAAAAATTTGTGGTTCCTGGTTCGAATCCAGGTTGCGTAATTTTTCCTTCCATTTTTTTTCCGATATCATTCAGTAAAAATTTTAAAATTAGAGGATTTATTTAAATATATCCAATATGTCTTTTCAAAATTATTTATTATAATGTTAGAAATCATGGGTGTTTCTACGTTCCCAAAATTTATAATAATTGCGGAATTAGAGAAAGAAAAGTTTATAAACAAAACATCTTGAATACAATTCCAAGATGGATTTTAAATCCTGCAACATATAGTTTCATTAAGAAAATGATAATGATTTATAAGGGCTTAAGTTACAGAACGAAAAATAGATTTATGTCTACTAGCGTCTTTTAATGATTTCCATGTAGTAAAATAAAAAATTAGTTAAGGCATCGTTATCCAACGATATAAGGGTTTTAGCATCAAAATGTTACGAGCAGTAGCGGGAGGATTCGCTATACTTCAAATAGAATATTTTAAATTCTGACGTCAAATATTCAAATTCTGACGTCACAAATTGCTCCACGCAATCAAGACTCCATAGACATGAAAGGAAGTCAGTTGGGGAAACCACAAAAACACATGTTTGGTCCACCCTAGAGGATTCGCTATATTTTTCGCACCATCCGCTGTATAGGGCCTACGTGTGTACAAAATTTCAAGCCTCTAGGTCAATCCTTTCAAAAGTTATAGCGTGTGACATACACACATACATAGATACATCCAAGGTCAGTAAAGAACATGTTCTTTACTGACCTTGGATACATCAACCAAAACCCTAAAAACTAAACTCTAAATGTGTACATCAACCAAAAATGCGCTTCCGTCCTTTTGCATTTAAAGTTTAGTTTTTTAATTTTACTACAAAGAAATCATTAAAACATTGGAAGGTCGTATATAATTAAAATTAAGGTTATTTTTAATAAAAGCTTTAGGTGTAAAATAAATTTATATTGCTTATTTCTTCAGTTAAGTTATTTCTGGTTGTAAGCTTTTAATAAGGTCTTTTTATCCAGTATCAATATTTTATTTGTATTACAGGTTTTTACCATACAATATCCAAAACGTTTTTACATTTACGTAATTTATTTGGATCTTATATGCTTGGAATTGAGTAAAAAATATATTCATAACCGAAAATGGCTTCGGGAGATATCGAGCTATTTTGTATTTGATTTTGTAATAAATAAAACTTTAAGTATTCAAAAATCGCTTGTCATTTAAAATATTTACATTAAATTCACCGCTTTTTGGAATTGAAATTAGGTGAATTGAAATGACCAATTAATATGTTCGCTCTTGCAAATAAATCTGACATGTTCGAGCGTTTTCCGAACAAATAAGGTGAAATGGCAAAAATCTTGCTTTTTTTTTGGCGGATCATCCCTAATATGTTCAAAAGGATTTTTTTCTTGATCGGTTAAAAGGTCTTACCGCAATAATAAATGTAATGTAATTCTACTTTCTTACTTTAGAGAAACCCAATAGTGTTATTTGTAATTCTCTAGCTCTTTGGTTTTTAGAAAGTCAAAAGCAGAAATTGAAAGGGAATTTATCTTCTAATTTTGATCAATAATATCGCTGCCAAAAACAGAAATTCAAAAGCACGCAGCTATGTTGGATTTTCTTTCAGAGAACTAAAGATGGAAGAAGGGTGAATTCTCCTCCTTTTGAAATGCTTTCATCGTTTGTTTGTCACTCCTTTGCGAAGAGGCCTTCTTCCAGTTGCCTTCGGTCACATTCACGAAACTAAGTTTACCTTGAAATGAATTTCAATCAGAAGGAATAAGAAAAAAGATTAAATCCCTAGCGTTCCAAAATAAAAAAAAAAAAAAAGGGGGGGGGGGGGGAGGAAAATCTCCCTTCGATAGAAATTCAAAGAAATGAAGTTCTCTCTGCCACCCCCATTCGCCTTCTTCCATTTCTTTTTTCCTGTGGATTGCCTTTGGAACAATTCGTCTTTTTTCTGGACGTGATGGGATGTTGGCTTTCATTCCCTTCCTCACTCTTCTTTCTCTCACAAATGTCGTTTCTCCTTTTTTTTTTTTTAATTCGGGCCCCCCCCCCCGTTTCTTAGTCACGTGACTTCCTCCCTTCGACGAATCATGTGGCTTTCTCGTCTTGATAAATGATCCTGGGAAAGCAAAGCGACTGTTCGTTTGGATATTGGCCTCGGTGTCGTGATGGATGCTCCAATTAACAGAAACGAAAATATCCCCAAAACCGTTCCTAATAATAATGGAAAGCGAAGGTTTTGACTTCGACAGATTTTTAGGTCGTTTCACATCGTACTCTATTTACATACTATTTAGAACATTAAACCAAATCGGTCGTAACAAATCGTTCAGATTATGTACAGGCTTTTAAAGTTTAGAATTCGATTGATGTTTAAAAAATTTTGAACGAGTTTTCATAAAAGAATAACAACAAACCTTTTCGACGATCCGTAAAAATATTTATTCGAATTTGTAATAAAACCCACAAAAGAACTAAAAAAGACCTTCATTAATATTATGATTTCATTTTTCTCTTTTCCTGAAATGAAACAGGAAGAAACGTTTTCCACGCCCCTATTGATTTTTGAAGTTCTAACAAGATAAAAGTTTCAAATCTCCGGGGTATTTAGGAAAAGAAAGCAAAACTCTAGCACCTGCTTAAGTCTCAGAATTTAAAAAAAATTGAAATAATTTTTTCGAAGGAAAAGTAATTGCATTCGCAGAAGATAAATAGTAGGGATGGGGACTGTAGTTTCAAAAATATTTTTTAATTAGGTACGGACTTATTTAAACATCATCTAAATTGGATGAAATGGTGAAAATATGAGGTAAAATATTCAATAAGAACTAAGGTTATTTTTTCCCATTTCCATATATTACTTTTAATCTGAGTATGATCTTTATAATACCACTCCTCCATTTGGATGCACTTATCCAAATGTTCTTTTCTAGTTTTCATGTGCAGACAGTCTTCTGAGATGCTTTAACAATATCCTCCAAGGTATCAACACACTTGCCAACTTTGAACGCGAGTGCCTCTCAGTTCAAACTTTAAATGTAGAAAAAAGTCATAAGACTAGAGTACATGGTGGCAAGATGAACGGTTAGATGTCTTCTAACATACGAATAAAAGAAAAACGGGATATATCGGCTTTTGCAGATCAAATTTTACACGAAGGCCATAATTTATCGACATAAGGCATTAAAATTATCCGCTCTATTAAAGATGAGAAATTGCTTCCTCGCCCAGAATCTGTTCAAATTGTCAAGCATAAGCCATCTAATTTTTGCTGAATAATAACAACGATGCTCCTACACCAGTAGCCAATTAGATGTCTTTAGTTTCTTTGTATATCAAATAATTTCACTGATTGGCTAAACGCCGCTATATATAGTGTCTTGTTAGCCGTCATTTTCATTTGTTGTTTCTCACTGATGAAGGAGACAGAGCTCTGAAATGTACATATGAGTTTTTATTTTATAACATTCATTTATGTGGAATAGTGGTTTCTTTTCTTCCTTTGTTGTTGTCTTCTAACATATTGAATCCTAGATGTTTATAAATGATCCAAAAAAATGGCTCCTATAAAAGAACACAGACACGACTTATTTCGGTCATAGCCTTCATGCCTTATAATAGTAAGGGGTGTTCCGACGAAGGCTAAGGCCAAAATGCGTTGAAAAATTATTTGTGTGCTAAAGTTTTGGCTTAAAGCACTTTAACACATGCATTCGTGTCTTGTCGAATGTATACTGCAGGGGCTCCAGGCTTACTTCAAATAAGCTCGTTGACTTTGTGCCGTTCTATAAACGCTTTAAATCACCGAAACATGTTGAACGAAATCAAGATTTTATGCTGCACAATGCTCATCAAATGTTCCCCTGTTCTTTTATGTACATCTTAGCCGAATGAATACTTTACGGTATTATTACCTTTTATGAAAGAAACACGAAATTCTAAGGTCCTTGTTACTTGTATTTTTAAGATGTTGCTTGGGAAAAAAATGGTCTCGGTCTTTATTGAAGATCCTACGTAAAATATCTGAAGTTTTGTATGAAAGAATGAGGGTAAATTATAAGTTAAATTATAAAAGGAAAAGTTTCCATTTTTAAAAGAATAAAGCAAACTCTTTTTCACAAACATTTTCTAATAGCTTTTATGAGAAGGCAAGTTTCATGGTATCTTATTTGTGAATACTAATCCTTCGGTCACCTATTTAGGGTTTCAAGAGTAATATATATTGTTAGGCTGAAATTCTTTAGCCAAGATTCAAAAGAAAGCAACTTTAAAAGATTGTTTAAAGTTTGATTGAAATTGGTTTTCCATAATTGGTAGAATATACCCACAGCGTGCTTTGTCACTTGTAATTTATCTTGACAATATTCATAATCTCCATAAATTCCAAATCAAATATAAAATTATTCAACGGAGGTTATATTAATCATCTTTTCGCTTCGTTTTACCGCAGTTACAGTCGAAAACTGCATAATCATGAACTATGAACCACGGAAAAAATCGTTTATTTTTTCTCTTTAAATAATTAAAATTTTATAATGCATATTTATACTTTACTATAACCTAAACACCTTAATAATTGTTTATAATTGAATGATTCTTTAAAATTGCTTTTAGCTGACGGAGATATATAAGTATTGAAAGTTTTAGAAATGATGCTTTACAGCAGTGGTATCAAACTCAAACAGAAGCGAAGGCCGCAACACTGTATATAAGAATTCCTACGGAGCTGCAAATTAAAGATCATAAAAGTCTACAAACCTGTTGCACACTTTTCCAGTCGGCGCTACGTGTTTGACGTATTTTAATATACAGGGTGTTTCATAATTTGTTTCCCGTCTTTAGGTCCAAATAACGACTCAAGGTGAACAGATTGGTGGAAAATGAATATTGATTATTTGGTTTTAATGTCCCCTAATTCAGAATAAAAACATTCCGCGTCCCTGGGGGTGAAGGGGTAAATTTTGAAAATTTTAATTTTGTAGGGCTAGAGGTTAGACCCCATGTGTTATTTAGAAAGTTGTAGAGCATCACGTAAAATGTGGGTTTAGCAAAAAATCCCGGTGAAAAAATCTCATGCCCTTCCCCCTTTATCGAGTGGGTAAAGTGAAAGGTATGGCTAGCCGACGTGGACAAAACCATACTTATTAGAAAACAGTAGGGCCTGCATTTGGAAAATTAATGAGAATGAATGAGTCGTTACCCTGAAAAGCTAATAAAGTTCTAATAAGTTTCTAATGAGTTTTCTGTTTTTGTCTACCTTTCACTTTATCCACTCGATAAAGGGCAGGGGATGAGATTTTTTCACCGGGTTTTTTGCTAAACCCACATTTTACATGATGCAGTACAACTTTATAAATAACACATGGGGTCTAACCCCTACCCCTACAAAATTAAAATTTTCAAAATTTACCCCTTCACCCCCAGGGACGCGAAATATTTTTATTCTGAATTAGGGGACATTAAAACCAAATAATCAATATTCATTTCCCCCCAATCTGTTCCCCTTGAGTCGTTATTTGGACCTAAAGACGGGACACCAATTATGAAACACCCTGTAGTCATTATAATAAGAAAAAATATTTAAGGACTAAAAATGGTAGATCACATGATCTCAAAAAATTTTTATATTGGCTTCAATCCTCTCATCCATGGTGATTCATTTAGCTAGAAATCCGTTAATCGGTAAAGACAATTCATAGATTGACGCATTGTTTATGATCACCTGTGTTCCTTTAAACTTAAAGGAAAAAAGTAAAAATAATTGAATCGAGTCGCTCAATATCAACTAGTGAAGAAAATGCTAAAACGAGAAATGAACTTCTTCCGAAAATCAGGATTAAAAGCACAAATCGCTTGCTAGAGTTTTAATGAAGTGGATGCCAATATTTAAACATGCTCAAATACCCATAGGTAATCACAAAAAATACGTTACAAATTCTACGACTTTAAAAATTTTGATACGGTTAATTTTTATCCTTTTTCTACGAGAAATTTCTGGAGAATTTTTTCCTGGAAATTTTAATTGAAAGGAGAATTTTATATCAAGAGTGATCTCTACATTATTAATGAAGCTTGTCTGCTTATTAGCTGGAAGGTTTTTCTTTAAGTTAACCTTAACATTTACAATTTATACTGTGATTCGTTAAAATTTTACATTTCCAAGATTAAACTATTTCGCCCTGCGCATGTTAAAAATTTATAATCATAAGATTAAATCGTAGCCGTACATAATACCCAGAATAAGGCACAAAAGAGTTCAATCAAAACGTAAACACCAAGTGCACTGTTAATTATAAAAATCTTGGATTTAAGCAGCTATTCGACAAAGTGAAAAAGTTTACACCTTGAACTTATTTTCTCCGCTTTTGAAAGGGGAACAAAAATACAGAAACTGAGCCATTATATTTAGGTGAGTTTTATTATTACATGATATTATCATAAGATCGGGGAGGGTGAATACGCTAGTGAATAACTTAATCTATTCTTCATACTCCCAAACAAAACTTTTATCGTTCTAGGAGTTGTTTTCACAAATGAAACTTTTTGCTGCAAAATCCTGCGCAAACGAAGGTCTATTAACCCAGAGAAAGAAATTTAAAAAATGTTGATATTCAGGGTTATTCTAAAACCATATGCTTACGATGGGTGGGCAACAATAATTATAAACGAGCTTGAAAATTCCATACGAGAATCTGCTGTAAGTTCTTATAGTGAAACGACAACGGTAGCGTGAAGCCTCATTCCTACTGCGATTCACTACCGGCCCATTAAGAAAAATGGAGACGTGTATTGTGACATGTTTTCTGAATATGAAGGGAAAATCCCGACTTGAAAAGCCGGGCCATTTCGGATATTGGCCATTTTTTTCCACTCTGCGATCAAATACACACCCAATTTGGCGTCCTTAATTACGGATTTTCGAAATTGTACCAATACTAATAAACATGTTCTAGCGTTTTGGTTTTACTAAAGCAAATTTTTCAGAGCCATGTTTGCTTTCACGCGCAAGTCTTGTTGAAGTACAGGATATGATAATGCTTAATTGTGTGCATTAGCAGAGGATCACGCTTGTGATATGTATTTTCAAAATTGCTCATAATCATTCTTGCCCACCCACTGTAGAATTATAGGCTTTTGACTGTACTGTATGAAATAAAAGTTGTTTTTTTGAATTTTTATTTACGTATCCATCTATTTGAATATTATTTTTGTGTTGTAAAGAATGTTAAGAGCTAACGAAAAAAGACTTCAAATCGTTAATCTTCAGTCTCCATTAATCAAAATCAAATTTTATGACAGTCATAAATACGCTGCAAGAAGGAGATTAACGTTTGATCATTTTTCTTGTAATGCATCAAGATTACGGAAACAACTTTTAACCTTGTCTAATTTAAGAAAATAGTTCCCTCTAGAGATCATTTGAAAATGTTGTTTCCTTTCTTTTCCTTCGATACCGATAAGCCTGGCTTCCCATTGGAAACATTTAAATCGATTACAGATGACTATGACAAGTGCCTTTGCCAGAACGGAAGAAGCCAATTGCGAGTCGATGGATCGATTGTATTGGGGCAATGACTCATCGAAGAAGAAGGAAAAGATAAATGAATAAAAAATGGGCTTCCCGTTTAGACGGAGTGAAAATCAAATACAAAAAGAAAAGATTTACGAATGGCATATACGCTTTTTGTCAGAAAACAATCTTTATTATTATATGTATTATTTTTCTTTTTTGAATAAATTCATCTGATCAGGAATTCCGTCATAGTTCGTTTATAACCTTAGTTCGTCGTTCAACGTTCTATGAATCGATTTTGAGGGGGAAAATTGAAAATTTCACGGTTTTCTCGGTTCATTTCATCTGCGATTGCTAGGCTCTGTTTGAAATCGCCGATAACAGATGGCGACAGAGAAGCCAACGGAGGTATTTTAAAAGAGCAATGATTAGAGGGTCTGATAAGTCGGGCCAACAAAAAACAAATTTTTAAAATCATCTTTAAAGTTAAGAACTAATTCTTAGGCTTTTTTGTGCTGAATCTGTATCTGAGTTCAGTTTTTTCCTATGACTCAAAGATTTCTTGTTTTTCAATGAAACAATTTTAAATTATTCAGAGTTTGGGGCTTGTTAAATTTTCTTGTGATTCAAAAAATGGATATTTTAAACGTTGCAGCCGCTTCTTTTCACGTCCATTAGTTTAACATTGCAGTCTCTATGTGCATATCTTGAAAACGTGCCGTGATAGAAAATATCTAAAATCAGATTCGGATTCAGCACACTAAAAATCACAAAAATAAGGCAAATTCATTCAAGATGATTTTCATCGTTAGCCTGTGTAATGTTACACATTTTGTTCTTGGGTTTTGGCCGGCCAGGTGGCCGAGAGGGCTAGGGTGTAGACTTTCTAGTTCTCGAGTCCGTCTGGCCGTGGGTTCGAATCCCGACGTGGGCATGGATGTTTGTGTTTGTCCCGAGCTGCGTACAGATATAACTTGTGTAAAAGGCGCAAAATGACCTTAGTAGTCGACGCCTAAATTTCTAGAACCCCCACCCCTCTTACGTTTTGCATGGAATATCGTAACACGTGCTTGTTAGTACTCGCATGTGAGCATTGTTACGATTTTGAATGCCTAACTCGGAAACTTCTTGTTGGAATTCGACCAAATTTTAACGGTATACACAGTTTTATGTACCCTGTTATTCCTCCAAATTTCATTACCCTAGGCTTTACAGAACCTGAGTTATTAATTCGCTTCCATTAAAAAAAAGATCGATTCGAAGATGTGGCATTACAGAAAAGTCTATCTCAAAATGATTGGGCATGACAAACTTGAGTAAAATATATTACTTCAGCCATACTCTTAGTCCATGAAAACTGGATGGATACGATGAAAACTAACACATACAAATTCAGCTTTAGTCATAGTCACATCTTCTAGTAACGTTTTTCAATATCTTTGAATATTTAATCGGATTCTGTTTTTACATTAATGCTCTCAGCTAATAATGTAATAAATCATTTGTAATACCTTACCTTAATAGACTATCTAAAAATGTCATTACACGAAAGCATAAGCGTGAGCATTAATACTTAAATATAAAGGAAATGGTTCCAAAATTGCAATCTCTTCTTCTTGCACTATGACTATAAAAATATGATATTTACAATATATTATAGACAATTGTTATCAACCTTCTTTTCATTGGCGATGCACCTAGTGTCGGGCCTCCAATATCGACACTAATTTGGCGACAAACCAATTTCTTTAATATCAATACAGATACATAAAACAACTTCATGGTCAAAATATATAAAACATTAATTTATGAATGCAGAAACACATTTCGAAAACAATATCAATTTTGTGACGCACCGATTAGTAACATTGATATAGATCATAAGCAATGTTGCCAAAGGCAATATTTCGGCTTTCACTATCTTTTCTTGAAAATGATTCAATTTTTAATACAATAGGATGTGTCCGGTTTATGTTTTCGCACAATATCCGGAGGTCAGTATTCTTTAAATCGCGATTAGTTTACATCGTAGACTCGATGTACATGACTTGGTTTAAAAACTTCACGTGATTATGTTATATAAATCCAACATTAATATTTGTAGTTAATATTGTAATAATGAATAATTTTCAACGTAATAATACTAAAAAAAATAGAAAGGCAAAGAGAAAATAAAAGTTTATTTGGTATATTTATTATATTTACACAAAACACCAGCGATAGCCGAGGGTGCTGGGGATTAGGCTTTCCGGCTTTCGAATCTGCCAAGACACAGGTTTGAATCCCGCTTTGGGCATGGTTGTTTGTGTTCGTCCCAGGAATGAGCAAAGATATTAGGGCTTGTCTAGTCTTGTCTTAGCGCTTCTGGTTGGCTAATGCAGTTCCTGTGTCACATCCACGTTTTCTCTTGTGATATAGACCATAGTCATATGTATAGGGTGCAAAATGACCTAGATGTTGACGCGCTCAAAAAACTAACGAACCAACTTAGGACGATCCTCAGAAAGCTCAAAAAGTCTCTGCGTGTAAATTAACTAGCTAGCATCTGTCTTCCACTCTCTTTTGAAGATCCTTAATATCCGTATACATAAAAACTCCCTGCGGTTGTGATCGGGAGATCTAGCAGGCCATGTTAAACGAAAATTCTTTTTTCAAGGAATTTATTTTAGGGCATATATTTATGTAGACTTTTTTCATAGGTATAGCCAGGCCACCATTTTTATTACACTTGATATAACAGGAGCGAATATTTCCTATAAAGTAATGTTAAAACAAATGGGAATCTGATGCCGACATTATTCAGAGATTTAAAGACGTTCTTATGCGCTGTGCGAAGCTCCGCCTGAAATCGAGCATTTTAGCTGCACTGCACAGCATCAAGAAGATACGTTAAAGCGTTAAAAACGCCATACATGAATTTTTCAGAATACATTTTCGTTGTGTACAAAATTTATTAAAAATGAAAACTTCACAACAACTTTTTGACCTTTTATGATTTCAAAATTTTCTAGTTGTGTCGGTGAACTTTTTATTTTTAATGAATTTTTCAGTTGACTTTTCCTTTACGATTTACCTTATAAGAGTTGCTTAATTTAAGTATTGCAGCGGACCAAGAAGTATTAATTATTCAACAGACATTTATTTTCTGACGGTTTTGTAACTCTATAGAATGAGAGAAAATATACTTTATAGACAGTTTTTTGATTCCCTCAGTTTCTCTAAAAATCATTTCGTTGAGAAAAAATGAAATTCTGAAACAAAACGATAAATAACGTCATGAATTTTTACATCTCTTATTTAGATACGGTCTTCTTTTCCTTTAGCAATTATTCATTCGTTGCTGTCTTACTGTGCTATTACGTCGCGGGTTGTTTGATGAACATTGAATAAACATATAATTTTCTTCAATTTAAAGTAAAAATAATTAAATAAAATTAAAATAAATAACAATAATGATGATGAAAAGTCACTTTTCAGTCCATACTTTTGGGATTTAGATAATTCCAATTTTCGAGGATTAGATGATGTCCAATTGATGTCCAAATTAATGTCCAATATCGATAAGTTGTTTTCCTGATGATAATCCATTGATGGACATCATCTAGACCTCAAAAGTTGGACTCATCTGTACACCAAAATTGTGGACTGAAAAGTAACTATCCATCATCATCATCATTATTTTATAATTTATTTTAATTTTATTTAATTATTTTTACATTAAATTAAAGGAAGTTATGTGTTTATATCAGTGTTCATCTAAGTAGAACTTTTAAATACTTCCAAGTGAAAAGATATTAAGAATTTCATATTTGTATTGTAAGAGGTGTCCCAAAAATTGGGGACAACCTTCGGTTTTTTAAAAGTAATTTATAATAAATTTAAATTATATAAGCTCTTAAGCAATTATGAAAATAAGCACCAATCAATATTTGTATGCTTTTAATTTATTATACAAGAATTTGTTTTGAATATTTTGGGGTAGACTGATCTGGACATTTATATAATGGATGTGTAAGCAACTATATGCAGAATTTTTTTAAGATTATCTTTTTCGGAAATTTACGGCAGTTAATAGGAATTATTATTATGGGAGATATTTTTAGCGCTAATTAAACTCGAAAAAACAAAGCAATTTGTTCGATTTTTCTATTTTTAAAAATGTATAAATTAGCTTGCGTCAGATAGCACGAAAGAAAATCCAGAAAGTAATTTTTAGTCCGCATAGGTGAAAAAAGAAATTTTCATTTTGGCACAATTTCCTTGGTAACCCAGATTATTCGGTTATCACCACGATTATAAGCATTTACATTTTTCCCTAATTTTTTGACGTTTCTTCATCTTCAAAGTTAAGCAACCATGCTCGAACAATGAATTTACCTGAAAAAAAATATTTTCGTTATTAAATGCATTTAATGACGGTGGCATAATGTCAAATCGATTTCCTTCGCCTTTTCAAAAGGCGAGAGCAAACATTTTCACGTTAGGACATTAATCCCCAATGACACCTTCTTAATGGTCAGAAACACAGGGCAATGTTTTAATAATTTCTAGAAAAATACTGAAAATTACTTGGGAGAAAGTCACGCGCTTTCACTTGGAGAATGGAGGAAGAGCATGGGCTGAAATCTTGCCCGTTTGAATCAAAAAAGCAATACGTTAAAGAAATGACAAAAAAGGAATTTTCCAAATGACAAAGTTTATCAGGAAATGCCCTTTTCCTTTCGTTCTGAAGGAGAAAACATTTTTTTTTAGATTGCCATCAACAAATCATTATTTTTTACTGATTGAGGTTTTTATGATCAATCGTTCCGTGAATAGATGACTTTCTAGGGAATCAAAACAATTTCCTGAAAAATATTTCAAAGATAATAATGCCGAATTGTTTATCCAGAAGATTCTTTTTGCATTAAAAACGATCTTATCTATCTTGTTTTCATCATTGCTACTATGCAATATGCCTCTTTTTGAAAAACTAATAAAGATCGGAAATTAACTATTATGTTTTTTTTTTCATTTAAATTTTTTTTTCGTTTCAAAATAAAAGAGCTCCATAACATGTAAATTGCTTTACACTATAATTGAAAAATTTACATTATTTATATTAATATTCGATACACCCAATTAATCTAATAAATTTTAAAGAATTTTCCTCGTTACATTTTACATTAACTCGTTATGTAATGTGAACAAATGTGTTCTCATTAACGCGACAAGATTGGACATATTTCTATACATGTACATAGGGGTCGTTAGGTTAGTGAAACTAAGATGATACCTTACCCTCTTCCCTACCCATGATTTGCCAATTTTTGAATTCGTTTCCAATTTTTGCTGATAGATAAGTTATTTTCATCACAATGATTGTGTGACTGTGGATGACTGCGGGGTACGTATTCTGCATCCTGTGCTTGAGCATTGTCACCTATTTTTTATTCATAGTAAATTTCTAAGTTTATGTATTAATACACACTGTATTTTCTTAAGCTTACTTTTTTGGTTGTCTCTCTGTATCTTTTGAGAGACAGTTTTTTTTTGTTCTAATTGGTCACGCAGTGTAATAATCTGTTTTTCAACTTCACTACAAAATATAGAACAAAAATATAAAAGTTACTGCAGTTTGAAGAATTTATTATTTTCTCGTAGCGATGGAGTATGAAGATAAATGATATATTGAATGAGAGAAGAACTATCCAAGTTTATACAATTTAAAGTTACTATCAAAGGTTTCACTACTCGTGGATTAGTTTGACTCTCTCCGGATTCTTTTTTGTGGAGTTTTGTTTAAAAATTTTTTGTTTGTTTTATTTCTTCCACATTTCCCGCCGTTCTCGCTTAGCTGAAAGACCAAACCATCCCTACCGTGGTTGCACAAGTTTAGCCAGAGACGCTATAATGCTTTTGGGTGATGTGGGAATAACTTTGCTTATTTATTTATATATTGCAATGTACAAGGTGTCCTTAAAAGGGCTGACGGTTGTTCAATTGGTATAGCAGGGAAACAGCGACAGTTATTAAAGTTATTCTTGCAGGAGATTAATGTGCGAGGTCAGCAATGCGTCTTGGTATAACTATAGGAAAGCGTGAAAGGGGTTTATTCGATGGAGGAAAGAATATTTATTGCACAGTAGAGCCCCAATAAATCGAGGTAATTGGGGCTGACTGTACCTCGAGTTTAGGAAAAACTCGGATTACAGGGAAAGATTTACATTTAGATGGTTTAAGTTACAATACAAAGTGGAAATGACAATACTTGGAATGACTTAATTTCGAGAGTGATTCAGCTCGAAATATACGGAACCTCGAACTACCGAGACTCGAATTATCAGGACCTTACTATATTGAAATACCACCGATTGGGTGAAAGTACAACATTGACAAGAAGAAGCTTCCAGATTTAATATCAGGACCGGTCAGCATCCGAATAGAATAAAAATAGTGGTACCTGAAATTTACACAAACCAGTAGGTCTAGCTTTGCGGATAAGTTAACGGGCATTTTTTTATGTCTGGCCATCAAGGAACATTTTCAGGTACAAATGTGACGAAAATCGCTAGGTAAATGCAGCCAGAAACTCAACAACGATGACGAGCTAAAAGAAGTTGTTACTACGTGGTTGACATCACAAGCGGCAGCTTTTAAGAAGAGGGATACAAAAACTCGGCCCCGCTATGATAAGTGCCCTCAAAAAAGTGGGAGCAATGTAGAAAAATAGTTTAAGGTATGGAGTCATTTTTGTCATAATTTTTTTTTCTGAGTGTGAACTTGGTTTATTTGTACTACAAACGTAGTTTCTGCACGTACCTTATAGAAATTCGAGAAACCCCTGCAATCATTTGTAAATAACCTGTGTTATTTTCACCATCCCATTATTACCATTATTATTTTTTGCCTTTCAAAAATCATCTAATAGCACAATTTAATATTATGTGCCGATGCTCAGGAATTCTCTAATTAAATAATAAAATAGTTCTTATTGAATGATATTAAAAATTGTTTCTGTAGTTTCTCGAAATGCGGTCTGCAGGAAACGCTGCCTGTCGTTTTTTGAAAAATGCGCCATAAATATTAACGAGGAAACTTCTCGGGAGAAAAACTTTTCTTATTTGATTACGAGAAGAAAAAAAAGAAGATAAAGGATAAGGAATTCCGGTAGCGAAAACTAAATGGATCGGAAAGAGTCTAATTGATCGAGTGCCTCGACAGGCTTAAAGGGGCGTAAAAAGGCTCAGTCGGTTGGCGGCCACCAAAAGCGAGAAATCCCCACAAGGGTGCAACTTCTCTTCGGATAAAGTGCAACAAAGACAGCTCTATTATATGAGCACTTTAAACTAAATTAATTATTTAAGGTCAGTAAAAATTTTCAAAAGAAGAGTGCATTCACCTAATGACTGCTCACGAAATCAAAATACGTGTAAAGAGCCTGTGGTCGTCTCAAATTTTTACTTATCTTGTCGAGCAAACTTGCGCTAACAGATTTTGCTTCTATTAACGTCGTCTTAAAGACACGAGGCTGAAATCTAGAAAATAATCTCCTTCAATTATTCTTGAATCCAGGCTCTGGTTGAGATTTGGCACAAATACAAATAAAGATAAATAACTGAAATGGTTTTCACAGGATTATTTTTTAATACTTTCGCATATACGGAATGAGTCAAAAGAATATTTCACTTTTAAACGTATGCTGTAGATAACATGATTTCTATACTCTGCACGGCACCACAGTTTTATTCCCGTTACTACGTTTTAACATGAGAGAACGAACGCGACAAACGTCCAACGATCATCAAATTCATGCTTTACACATAAAAGCATATCGATAAAGATAAACACACAAAGTCTATGAACATGGGTCCGAATTTGAACGATAACAGATATGGACAGAAATAAAAATGCCGCCACCAAGATCAACAAGTTAATAACTCAGATTCTGTAAAGCCTAGATTAATTTGGAGTAATAACAGGGTACATAAGACTGTGTATACCGTTAAAATTTGATCGAATTTCAACGAGAAGTTTCCGAGTTACGCAAGTCGAAATTGTAACAAGTGCTAGTTATGATTTTGAATGAGTAACTTGGAAACTTCTTGTTGGAATTCGGTCAAATTTTAACGGTATACACAGATTTATGTACCCCGTTATTACTCCAAATTTCATTAATCTAGTCATTTACAGAACATGAGTTATTAACTTGTTGATCTTGGTGGCGGCATTTTTATTTCTGTTCATATCTGTTATCGTTCAAATTCGGACTCATGTTCATAGGACTTTTTGTGTTTATCTTGACCTCTATAATACCCCCTTAAATATATAAATCATCCTGTATATAGACACATATCATATACCTCAACAAAGAAGTTTTCAAAAAAAGGTAGCAATAGAATCTGAGAATTATAAAAAAAGTTCATGATTCGAACATTTTTGTTGTTGCACATTGTCATGTATAAATAAAAGCTAAAATTTATATGAAGGCCGAGAAACAGTCTCGGAACGGAAGGAAAGAAAATTTACAACCCCATTCGGTGCTCTGAAACGGCCTTCCATCGACTTTTATCGAGAAACTACGAGTAACTACTCTGAGCAAGGTTGAATACTTCGGAGCTTATCTCAACGTCTTTGCGGTATAATTTCCGTTTTAAAGTTTTCTAAGTCGAACTCATCAGGCATTAAACTCACTCAACTCGGTTATAGCGTAATTATTGGGACTGAAAAGAAGTTTACGTTTTAACCGAGCTTACTTAATATCCATCATTAAGGTCACTTCAAGGTTTATACAATGTATCAGGATCAGATTATATTTTAATTCCTAGTTTTAAGGATATATATACAAAATATACAATAGATACAACTTTACAAAAAGGTATAGTCTAATAAGGATTACACAGGCCAATTTGATTGATTTACACAGTATTTTTGAATGAATTTGCCTTATTCGTGTGGTTGTTAGTGTGCTGAATCCGAATCCGCTTTTAAAATTTTTTGCTATCACATTTCCAAATTTTGCAAATACAGACTGCAATGTTAAAGTAATGGGTGTGAAGAGAAGCGGCTGCAATGTTAAAGTGTCCATATTTTGGGCCACAAGGAAATTTATCGGACCCCGAGCAATTTTAAATGTTTCATTGAAAAAAAAAAATCTGTGGATGAAAGAAAGAAAACTGAGGTCAGATATCGATTCGGCACTTAAAACAGCATAAGAATCAGCTCTTAACGTTAAAAAGTTTTTAAAAAGTTGTTTTTCGTTGGCCTGCGTTATCTTTCTAAAAAGGTTGCAAGCGCAAATTTAGTAAATAAGGACTAATTAACTAGACTTAAGCCTTCCAAAATATTTTTTGGAGATCTTCTTCTACTGAAATTAAGTTATTATCAAATTAATATCAAATTCTATAATGAAACCGAGATACACTAAGTTTCTCCCAAATCCAATCAATACAAGAAATAAAAATGGAAACAATAAAGTCTTGGATGGATTAAATGACTAATTTTTAATTACTACAATTATTGGTTCTTAAGCTAAACTTTCATTGTAATTTTAATCTTTCCCCCTAAATTTCTTCCATTTGATTTGTCGGTGCAAATAAACTCAGATCAATAAATTGAGAGTTTTTAGTATTGCATCTATCAATGAAATTGGTATAGACTTTACAATATAATAAAGAGAGAACAGAGTTTCCGACTAGTTTATCACGGAACTATTTAAAATTGCTGCCCTTTATGTTATACCTTGATCAACTTTTCCATCAATGCCATCTTAAATTACACTTCACTATTAATTATTTTTTAATTAAGTCACTTTTTTAATGAATGCTCATTAGATTTCAAACTACTAAGACGTTGCGAAGATTCTCTATTAAAATGTCGCATAAATTTAATAATAGTGAGTACCTGAGTGATGGCGTCCTCGTGGAACTGCGAGACGACAGGGACTTCAGCCTCGACATACTCGTTGTCCGGGAGGCCAGAGGTAACGACGTCGTCGGTGGCGCCTTTGCCCCTTCCTCCCTCCTCCGTATACGACACTGACAAGGTTGCCTCACGGTTGACCAGGGAAGCCTCTTCGGAATCCTCAGCCAACCCTGTCATACCGTCTAAAAAGAGAGAGAGAGAAAAGAACAAATTTAAAAAAAATACTATGTCTTTAAAATAGTGTATTTTAAAATTTTTTAATTTCGATCTATCAAGAAATATCTTATACAGGGGGAGCATAAAATGAATTGGACCTAGTTATGCAAAAGGAAACGTACCACAAAATCAAAATATTTGAGTTATTGTCAGGAGAGTGTAGAAAAATTCAAACTCACGGTTTGTAAAATAGAACCAACCTGCATATATCATGTGGGTTGGTTCCTTTTTCCTTAAGCAGGTTCATCCAGCCTAATTTACGATCTCATTGTGTCAAAATGGCATCTGCGATTGGGAAGAATAAAAGAATTCAACACGAACGCGCACAATTTGACACTACAGTAACACTTTTTGCGAACAGAATTATTTTCTGGATTTATCTCGCGGAAAAGTTATATCACAGCCTACTCCGAAGAGCCGACTAGCCGATTGACCTAAACTAAGAGCTAAAGAGGGGATTATTCCGGAGTATTCATCCGAAAGAATAGAAGTGAGAAGTCTTTCTAGATTTCGATTAAAGTGTAGGCCTAAATCAATTTAACAAATCAACCTTCAAAAATAACACAGTCGTGGTGACCAAAGGAAAACTTACATGATTGATTACCGTTATATTTTTGCCGTCAAAGTAACCTCCAAGGTAAATGAAAGTGATGGTGACTGGCGGCTAACATCTAATCACCGCAGAGATGCTTTCTCTGGACTGAATGCATAACAACGACCGTCCGCTCAAGAAATTTAACAGATTGAAAATTGCGATTCACTCTCATTCAAATATTTTAGCAGCAAATTATCATTTCTTCAGTCATCTCGATGAAAGTTATCAAAGAATTCATTGATTCTGGAAGCTTTCAGCATTTGACTTGGCATTTGGCATTAGGTGAAAATCATGAACGTTTTGCCAAAAGTGTGAACGAAAGTGTAAATCCAAAGATGTATGATTCGATGACGCCTATTTCAGTTAGAAAAATGACGCTAAAATAAACATATTTGAGGCCAAAATCCTAAATTTATTTTTTGACAATTTTCTAGAACAAATATACCACCAGAATCGATAAATGTTCGTGGATTCGACGCATAGCGTCGCCGGCATACAGTACAAAGCATAGCTTGCGTAACTTGATGATGTCTTATAAGTTCACCTCTAGTCCCAGAGATACAGATAATTGTGTGAGTACAGAGTAAACAGAACTACGGTCTCTATTTTGAAAGACAGTTGAATGCAGACCAACATTCACGTTCGCTCGAAAATGTGGCAGTTTGACCAACGAGCGAACGTGAAGCTCTGCCAAAAATTAGGCAAATCAGCTAGTGACATAAGCGTCCTGAGCACGAAACTGTAAATCCACCCATTTGTGTGACTTTCGGTGGAAACCATGAACGTTTGACAAAGTGGTGCTTGTCCAAAAGAAATTGGCATAACAACAGCTCATGGTTTTGCCACACCCTATATACTCATCTGATTTCGCACCACGCGATTTCTTACTTTGCCCACAAGAAAGAAAAGCTACGTGAGCGTAGATTTCGGTCTGCTGAGGAGATATGGCATATTCCTATCAGTGCCTTTCAGAAGTGTTTCCAGCAGCTATTCCAACTTTGGGTTACCACATCGGGGTATTTACAAATAAAAGTTGGCCAAAAATGCAATCACGAATTATTTAAAAATTATCTTATATACTAAAACTCTTGCGTGTATTTATTTATTTATCTGTAATTATATCTCCTCCTAGACGGTTTGAGCTAGCGACTTGAAATTTTCAGGGCAGGCTTATCAATAAAGGACCTGCTCTATCGCCAAAAATCAACCCCCTACGACTCCCCCTTCCCCACTTTCTGGGGGGTTTCATTTAAAATTATCTGCTTTTGCTTTGTAATTCCCCTCAACAGATGGCGCGGGCGGGCGAAGCCGCGGGTAACAACTAGTTAAAACTTAAGTTTTCCTACAGCCTAATACATGTTGCGTCCCATAGTCTCTATTTCACCAAATTCGCCGTATTAATATGATGTTGTTTAACGGCTGGAGGTCATTCTGGAAAATGCGTGATACGAAATCCGACCCAAAAAAACGTTACGGAAACAGAAAGAACAATTCAAAGTCTTGCTTTATTGTTGCACTTTTAAATATTGTTGGCGCTTGAAACACGCGACGGCACTGAAAGGCCACATGATCATTGTAGTCTTAGCAACAATCTAAATACAGGGTAAGTCAAACTCTTTGGTCACCTTCATAATGCAAAACCTGAAGGGGAAAAGTGAAAAGTTATGATGGCAACTAATGATGGGTGATGGGCCGCATCATAACCTATGATGTATGTCGATCATGGCCCATCATCAGTTGCCATCATAACTTTTAACTTTCCCCTTCAGGTTTTGCATTATGAAGGTGTCCAAGGACTTTTGACTCGCCCTATATTTAAGTTCCAAGGATGATTCTTTCGACAGCTCAAAAGCTGATTTCCAGAAAATCCCGTGGTGGTCTGAAATATCCAACCTAGGATGTGATGGATGTTGCGAAGCCACGGAAAGATGCTTTCGAAGGATGATTGCAGTAAACAACAACAGGCTTCCACAAGCAAGAAGTGTTGCAGAAATTATTTCTTCTTGTGTTTTTCACGAAATTAACCAAAAACCAATTTTCAGTAGTCTGGATGAGCATCTTCACGATTCTTCCCCCACTAATAATCATGCTTTTAGACTGATAAAATTAATTTCTAAGAGTTACAGTAATAAAAGAATGAATCATTTATGTAATAAATTCTCTGCAAATAAACAGGAATCAAATTCAAATCACATTTAACCAAACCTGTTTTATTTGTTCATCAAAAAATTCGTGAATATTAAAATTCCAACATTGCAGTCACTTACTGTCACTGTAGTATTTTTTTTGCACAATCTCCAAAGCTTTTAAATACCTGAGTATTCTTCTATTTAACTATATAAAAAGGAAATAAACCTAATAATCATATCAGCAATTAAAATATTAAATATCACCGATTTTATAAGGAAAAGAAGCCAAAAATTTATTTATTCCACATTGCTTATATTCTACTTCTGCCCCACCCAACATGGTGACACTGCGACTTCCAGTTGCCTCACCTCTAGTAAGGAGCCAACAGCGCCAAGCGCAGTCCTGTTGTTTTTTCTAGGTCATTGGTCAGTACTCGGCTATTGAGATTTGCTGTACTGGTCTAGATTCTGTTAGCGGATAGTTATAAATACAGGGTGATTCAAATCCTGTGTAAAACAATTTAAGGGGGTATTATAGAGGTCAAGGTAAACACAAAAAGTCCTATTAACATGGGTCCAATTTTTATTTCTTTTCAAGTTACAAGAAATGTTCAAAGTGGCCTCCTTGAGCCTGAATGCAGACACTGCATCGTCGAATAAGTGACTCGTATACGTTTGTCATTACCTCATGATCACGTCTAATCCCGTGTGGCTATCTGGACACTGTACACCATTTGTTTCAAATGTCCCCACAGATAGTAATCCAGTGGATTAAGGTCCGGGGTGGTCATGCTATGGGCCCATTGCGCCCAATCCATTTATTAGGGAAGTGCATGTTAAGCCATTCAGTAGCAACTCTACCAAAATGAGGAGGGGGGGGGGCCCATCGTGTTGGAACCACATCAGTTAACGGATTGCAAGAGGTGTATCTTCTAAGAGTTCATGCAGTCTGTTTTCCAGAAAATCGGCATACCTCTGGGCATTCAGACGTTCCTGCAGAAACTCCAGCTTCAGTAGTTGGCCATTTACATTAAAACGTTACTGGAAATATCGTTGTCGGACTCCGTGTGGATTTTGATCAGCCCAAATGAACACTTCTTGTAACTTGAAAAGAAATAAAAATTGGACCCATGTTAATAGGACACTTTGTGTTTACCTTGACCTCCATAATACCCCCTTAAATTGTTTTACACACGATTTGAATCCCTGTATATTAGCAGATTACGTCTTATTGCCTTTTCTTTTGAGATAACAAAATTTGTTTATAAAATTAAAAAAAAGAGATTAGAATTAAAAATTGCATGATTACAACTTAATATATTTAGCTGCGAAATCAATTGAACTAAGAACGAAGTACTTCGTAAGCAATCCCACAAATTCATTCTATTTGCAAATGATACCATTCCTTTTAATTTATCTACATCTTACAGATTAATATTTAAGATTATTTTTTAATGTATTCCTAATTATACTGAATTGCAACTTTTGTGCCAGACACCTGACTGAAGGTGAAGATTTAGACTCTTGAACGACGAAAATTATAGGTTTAAATGAATTAATTGAAGAGAATTGTTTTTATTTTTTCCTTCTTCGTTACTTTTTGAGCGATATTTTTTGCTAAGATAAACAATTTTCAAAATGCAATTTTCTCTCGTGAAAAGGAAATTGCTGTCATTTCTTTAAAAAAAAGTAAATTATTAATCAATTCTGTAGCTGCAGTAGGAAAAGAGTAAAAAAAATGAGAAAGAATAAAAAAAAGGAGAGAAAGGGATTCGCTTGGAGGAAAAACAACTGAAGTTGACTAATAATAGCTTTTCAATAATTGAAAATTTTCAAGGAAGCAGAAATGAAAAATGGCAGAAAGAGAGGAGGCGGAGTAAAGAGGATAAAAGAGATGTTAGGATGCTTAATTAAAATTTTAGCTCAAAGAACCAAATAAAAAAATCGACTCCGATAAGATAATAGAGTAAACGAAAAAGATTGGATTCCTACATTAGCAAAAATTGCACGAAGAATAGCGGCAAAGCAGAGGCCTTTTTAAAGGTTTCCATTCAGTAAGTCACGTCAAGCCACTCAAAAATTTTTGATGTTAAAAAATAAGGCTCTCTCGTGAATTAAATCAAGTTTTTTCTTGTGGCCATTTTTCATCTAAAATCTAATGAAGTCAATTTCGTCACAGCACACTCTCCCTCCTCCCTGTCTCTTTAAGAAGGGAGAATTTTAAGCTGAACCTAACGACCATTGTCCCGTGAAATTAATTTTATATGAAAAAATAACATGGAAAAAAAGTATTTATTCCTACTCTAACTAATTTAACTTAATCATTTAGTTGAGATCGTTTAGCCGTGATGATATCATGTCTTAGGACTCCAAATAGACTTGTTCAATTTAGCACAGCAATCTCCTTGTTAGGTGAAATTACCTGGAAAAAATTCTAAAAATAACTTGATTTTTAAAAGTCACTAAATCACTGCTATACGGGATTTTGAAGAAAATTAGTTGAGTTTTAATAAATAAGTCGATTTTAACTTAAAATGTGAATAGAAAAAAGAAACGGCTCAAACTTATAAAAAGCATAATCAGTGGAAAACAACAATGTCGACAGAGCAATGTTGACTACGGAATTTCGACCAAACCTAATCGACGTTCACATCCCAATTAGCCAAGGTCTCTGTACCGACCTTTTCTCGTTAGATTAGGTTAAGTTTAATTTAATAACTGTAAAGCAGTTGATAAGGTGCTGTGCATCTACGTCCACCTTTCATTACTTCTGCATAGCCTGCACCAAAGACGTTTAACTTAGGGAAGGATTAACCTTTAAGGGAAACTGCGATCTGGCCCTCTCATTATTAAAAGCTATTTCAATGATCTGTTTACTGCATCCCTAAGAGCATCGATGAGATAACCAACAAATCAACGAGAATTGTCGTATATGGATCGACGATAGAATACCGAACTTTTTTTTTCTGTGCCACTATTCGGCTTTTATTATTATTATTATTATTATCATTGTTTGGGGAAACCAAACTCGGATCAAGTCCGGAAGCCAATCCCAGAGGCGGACCCAAAAGAGGGCCAAAGCCCAAGGGACTCAAATGCGAGGGAGGGAAAGTTATCCACTCGTGGGAGTATTGATGTTTGAGTGTAGGAATTTCCTTACTATGTGACATGTGTTTAGAATTGTGGCTTTCTGTAAGGTTTTGTATAAGTGTGGGTTTAAATTTAGTGTTGACAGGCTTTTGTGTAGTGAGTGTGGAATAACCCCAGTGGCGGAAAGAATGATAGGAACAATGTGTACTCTGTTAACTCCCCAAAGGCGTTTTATTTCGTGTGCAAGATCCGTATATTTAGTGATTTTGTCAGTGTATGTCTTTTGTAAATTGTGTGTATTGGGGATGGAGATATCAATTATGTAAGTCACTTTGTTTTGCTTATCTACTAGTGTAATGTCTGGTCTGTTATGAGGGATAGTTTTGTCAGTGATTATAGCTCTGTCAAAATATAGTTTATGTGTGGTGTTCTCTAAGACAGTGTCGGGGATATATTTATAGTAAGGAGTGTGAATGTCCCTTAGCTTGTGTATCTTAGCTAGATGTTGATGTATGATGTTGGCTACCTGGTTATGTCTGTGCAAATAATCTGTCTGCGTGAGTATTTTGCAACTGGATATGACGTGTTGGATGGTTTCCTCTGCGATATGGCATTTCCTGCAAGACCCGTCAGTCGATTCTTTGATAATGTGTTTTCTGTAGCTTTTAGTGTTAATAACCTGGTCTTGTATGGCAATCATGGTTCCTTCAGTTTCCCCAAAGAGACTCCCTTCACTCAACCAAAAGTTCGACGCTTTTTTGTCGACGTGTGGCTGGTTGAGGTCAGAAGGATGTCTACCGTGGAGTTGCTTTCCGAGCCATGATTGAAGTTTAGTGCATGTTGTAGGAATGTTATGGGTGTTCTGCATGCTGTTCAGATTCAGAGGTGTGTATTTTGTATCAGCCATGCAGACTGCTTTGTGTAATGGTGATGTGTGTTGTTTAGAGTGAAAGAATTCTCTGAGTGACTGAGTCTGTTTCTGGTGTAGATCTGTTATGTCAATAAGACCTCTGCCTCCCTCTGAGCGAGGCAGGGTGAGTCTTTCAATAGCTGCGTGTGGATGGTGCTTATTATTATTATTATTATTATTATTATTATTATTATTATTATTATTATTA
>JAHWFO010012898.1:4800282-4888410 GCA_023313115.1 Rhysida immarginata | reverse complement strand
CCTAGAAAGAAAGCCAAACAACTGAAACGTCATACATTATTACATCATCTTAAGTCGACCAAATTTATGGCATTATTAGGGCGCATTCGGCGGTACTCAGATCTGACTCAGATCTGAGAGAACTGTCACGTGGTATCTGACCGCTTTTCTGAGTGTCTGAGTGACCGTTGCCGAACGCTCTTTTATCTCAGAAAGAAATGGCTTTACTGGCTTTTCAAATATTGAGAAGAAACGGCGGATCTACTAATTTTAGTTTATATGAAATACAAATTAACATCAAATGAGCAACTGAGCATGCATAATATTCGATCCCGATAAGAGTTCCATAAGCCCAGGAAGGAAAGGGTACACTGGGCATCGCCATGATGAAGCTCTCGCAGCTTCTTTGATAGCTTCGCATCGCAGTGGGCGCCGCCATGTTCATTCTGAGCAGTCAGATAAAGAAAAGCTTGCTAAGCATCTGAGCTCAGAATCTAACAGATTCGTTGGTTGCCGAACACGTTTTCTTCTCAGGCGGAAGTAGCAAAGTGCTCGCCGAACGCTGTTCTCTCAGACCTGAGCCAGATCTGAGTGCCGCCGAATGCGCCTATTGGTAGAAATGCGATTAACAATGGTCGAAAAGTGATGATGTAACAATGCATGGCGTTTCAGTTGTTTGGCTTTCTTTCTAGGAGGTGTTGTATTGATCCAGCTGGCTTTGTGTATTGCTGAAGCACTAAGATTGTGACGTTGAACTTACTTCTGTGCACAAGCAACACCTCATAGAAAGAAAGCCTGTACACTGAAAATTCATACATTGTTACATGATCATAGGAAGTCATATTTTAGGGCTTATTATTGGTCGAATTACGATTAACAATGCTTTTTTATGAAGTAACAATGTATGAATTTTCAGTGCACAGGCTTCTTTCTAGGAGGTGTTGGTACAACAGAGGCTAAGAAGGCTATAGCCAAAATTATAAAACAGAGGGGGGGGGGGGAATCACCTCTCAGAAAATGTAACTGTAAAGTGCACAGACCAAAAGATTAAAAAAACTAGGCTATGGTCAGGTGACTTTTCAATTTCTATTTCTTGCCTTTTCTTTAAACCCAAACACGCCACACTTTCAGTGACTTTGTCTCCTAGATGGTTGGATCAATTGAAAAAACACCAAGAATAAAACATTTCTCAAACTTTGTGTGCAATCTGAAAATACCATTAAAAATAGGGGTTTCCATTGCACATTTCAAAGTTCACTTCCATATTCGAAAATGGCGTCGTTTTTTTTGGAAATGGAAACGCATACAAACCCTTATTATAAAAATACAATAATTCTTCCATTGAAAGTACTCTATCAGATTTGTATTTTAGAAGTTGACTATGGTTCAATTATAAAAATGAACGCTTTTTTGTGTCTTTGTTTCTTATACAAATCTACATTTTTATTCTGAACTTGATGAAATTTTGCACACTTGATCTGATAAAGCAAGAGGAAGGTCACTGTCTGATAGTTCGAAAAAAATAATAATTCAGAATCATTTTCTCAATATCTTTCAAGGGTAAGGGTGTGATTAAAAATTGTTTTAAGAATAATGTGGTGTTGCTTTACAGGGTAACGATTGGAAATTTTTCCTTATCTTTAATAGTTTTCGAGTTAGCAAATGGATGACTTTAAATTTGGGGGTCAAAGTCAAATTCGAATGCGGCAATGAATCCCCCCCCCCCCTATTACCTATAAACCGCACTCATCAGATCTCGCCTACCTGGCAGCCTTAAGATATCTGCCGTGTTACCAGACTTTTTGGACACCTTGTAAATCTCATGACCAACAATGCAAAGCAAAGTTTGTGCAACAATAGCCAGTTTTGCAATCAATTTTGATGAATCCAATGAATAGGAAGTTGTGGGCCATGGTGCACTTTTCATCATCCCAAATATGCAAATTAGGACGCATCTCAAAAACCGTAAGGGATAGAGAAAAAAACCCAATTGCAAACTTGTTCAGCATAAAAAAACAAACAAAACAAAAAAAAAATCATCCAAATCGGACCAACCAATCACCCACAATCACGTTGACCATGTTGACCATTTCCGGAACAGTGTAGCTTGCCATCCTCGAATTGTTCTGTCTTCTGTGTGCTTTTATTTGCTTTTCCGCATGAAAGTGAATGTGAGTATGGTAATTTATGTTAATTTTTTGATTTGCATACTTTACATGGTGGAAATATCAACATTCAGTTTTCCTTGTGCAGTGTGACTGTGGGTGATTGGTTGGTCCGATTTGGATGATTTTTTTTTGTTTGGTTTGTGTTTTTATGCTGAACAAGTTTGCAATTGGGTTTTTTCTCTATACCTTACGGTTTTTGAGAAATCGTGTCAATAGAAGAAACGGCGACTGTTACACCACTCCAAGTGATGAATGGCCACGTTTTACTTCAAGGCATCAAGAGGAGAGTTTGAATTGCAACAATAGTTACCAAGTAGTGAATAAACCTACTCAGAGCACAAAAGCACAAACGATCAAATACATCCACCGCCACTCAAGAACAGAAAAAGCCTATATATTGTCACAAGGTCTCCCAAACGCAAGTATGTCACCAGCGAAATAGATGAACTACAGCCATTGCTAGGGCTGAAGAAACGTCAGATCAGCATTTTAAGAGAATTTTTCCGTTTTTCTGTATGAAGTTTGGGTGTTTTAATTCTAAGCTTTTACATGTGTTAATTTTTATTGCATATTCAATTCATATATTGCAAAATTTCATCAAAAAAGAGCCCGAGCAACGCCGGGAATATCCGCTCGTTCTGAAATAAATGTCGAATATACAGACAAGATTTTTAGCAAAGGAGACGATGGATTCCACTATTTCCACAAAGAAAATAGTGGATTCTTTGTGGAAATAGTGGAATCCATCAAAGTATCCACAGATTGGACAGGTCAGTCTTGTTCTTATGTATATTGTTTATGTTATAAGTACTCTGTTAAGATTTTTAGGTTTTTATATATAAGAAAAGCAATTTCTTGAATTACAGTGCAGATCAAAATGACTTTATTATATCGAAATGATAATGTATTTTGACTTTTCGAAGAAAAATCAATTTTTTTGAAATGGTAAAAATGATTTTAATGAAATTCTAGTTTACCAGAAATTAATCTAGCATAGCAATCCATTCATCGAAAATTTAATTTTGATGTGGAATCGTTAAGAATAAATTTCATATTAAATCGATTCAAAGAAAATTGTTTGAATTACGACTTCTTAGAAAAAGTCATATTTGCCTAACAAAAAACTGATCGATACTCAAAAATCAATATTAACAACTGAGGAAGGAATAAAAAAGGGTTTCCTAAAGAAGAGTCTAGTTTTATTGTTCATCAACAATATTACAATTACTATGATTACAATGAAAGTGAAAGCTAATTTTAAAATCAATTACTTTTTAGTTATTAAGAAAAGTTATTGGGAAATTTCCAATGTAGCTAGCCATTCACAAAGGTCACAAATTAAATTATTCTATTTCAAAGATGGAGAAGGAAAAGGAGACTTTTATGGCTTCACCGAGAAGCTCCATCGCCTGAGCTGATTATTCCAATCGCATTTTTTTGGACGATTGGCTTTTATGTTTAATATTTTGTGATGGCTTCACCGACACCCAGGAGGTGTTTTCCCTGTGTTTTAACCATTCAAGAGCATCGGAGAAAGGAGGTCGTCGTTCTCTTTTACCACTCTTCATATCGATTCCTTTAACACCCAATGCCATCATTGTGTCTGATAAAAAGATTTACGAGTTCAGCTTGGACGTTTCTATTTTTGTTCCGTGTTTGATATTAATCATTTATCTTGCATTTGTACAGAACTTAGACGATCAATAGCTTGTGTTTGGTTTTGTACTGTTGTTTTTTTGTGGTGGAAAAAATAAAGTTTATGTCTTTGTCAATTTTGCTGGGAAAAAATTTTCCCCAGTTAAAAGAACATAATAAAAGGTTGAAATTTCCCCTAGAAATTAAAGGTGATGAACTTTATTTTTAACCAATGGAACGCTCGATTTACTATTACGACTGAATGTATTTTAATGAACGTTTCTTATAATCATGTGACATTCTGTTTACTTAAAGCTTTAGTCATAAATCTGATAGTTGAACATTTAAAAACCATAAAGCGGTAATTTTGTTTCTGTAAACATTCCAATTTTAACGATATATATATATTGCACTAGCAGAGGACCCGGCGTTGCCCGGGATAATTACGCTTGTAGGTAAACAGAACAACCTCAAAAAGCTAAATTAAACCTCCAAATTGGTTAAATAATAACTCAATCACTACAATATATCCATCTAAGCGAAGGGATTATCCATTCTAAGAAAAATCCGAAAGACAGGAATTTACCTCTTCACTGTAAAAATCCATTCTAGGTGATATACCGGGACTTGATTTACCGAAAAAATGTTTTTTAAAGGCTCACAATGGATGGACCTCTCCAAGGATGCCTTCTAGTCTAAATAATTTTTTACTCACGTAATCTTACTTTAGATGTACACTTGATGTTGTTGCAATTCCCATTCTTCTCTCGATGTCTTGAAGCAAAACTTGGCCATTCATCACTTTGTGTAGTCTAGCGGTCGCCGATTCTTCTATTTACTTGCTTACCATTTGCTCAATACAGCATGGAGCTAAAGGAGTGCTTCCTCTATCGTCTTTCACTCTTTCTCAATAGTCTGCTAACTCATTATCTCCAGTTACTGATCATTTTTAAAGATTTTCAAGAAATTGTTAAGTACTAAGAATTCTCTTTTCTAAGAATTGTTGATCCTTGTATAGTGTTGGTGCATTGCGTGTTGACACCATTGTTGATACCTCTTGTTGCACAAACTTTTATTTGCATTGTTGGTCATGAGATATTTCTCATTAATATGCCCTGCCATAACCATGAATATCGATTTTTTATCAATATTTATTATTTTTTCGAAATCTGAGGTAGACAGTGACCTTCCTCATGCTTTGAAGATCATGTATGCGAAATTTTATCAAGATCGGAATAAAACTGTAGATTTGTATAAAAAACAAACAAACAAACAAACAAACAAACCCACAAACAAACCCACAAACAAACAAACAACCTTCTTTATATATATAGAAGACTAGCAGAGGTACCCGGCGTTGCCCGGGTAAACAGGAATTCTAGATGATATACCGGGACCAGATACTTTAGACCTAAGTTTTTCTTGCTCTTGACGTAGAAGCTCTTGCTCTGTTCGAAACTCCCGTTGATCAGATTTTCAAATGCCCGTATAGCTTTTTCTATTTTAGCTGCAGAGTTTCTCTGACCAATACTCGTTCTCTCTCTTTCCTTTCCAGGTACATAAATTTTTGTCAATCGTGTGGACGTTTGATAGGGAACTCAAGGGAGACACGCGTGTCTCCTCTGCCTCATCAATAGACGCTGCCTTATTAATGTTCTATCATTGCATCATCATTTTATGCTCATTATTAATAATTCTTGGAAACGAACGTTCAATCATCGCATTATCAACATCTCAGTTTCCAACATATACACATTCCCACAGAATATAGTCAAAATGTATTTTTATGAAATGTTTGTATCTGATGTGCTATCAAATTAGCTAGGTGATAACCATGGGCGTAACTCGGACTGTTTTTATGATTAAATTTTGCAATATCTTAAAAATAAACTCATGAAAACGCTTAGAATTATTATAGTAAAAATTCATAATGAAAATTCGGAAAAAATTTTTTAAAATGCTCACAATGGATGGACCGCTCTATGCATGCTAAAACAATTTCTTAGTCACTTAATCTTACTTTAGATGTTCCCCTTGATGTTGTTGTAATTCCCACTTTCGATGTCTTGAAGCAAAACCTGGCCATTCAACTCTTTGTGTAGTCTATAGGTCACTGATTCTTCTATTGACATGCTTACCATTAGCTCAACACAGCACAGAGCTAAAGGACCACTTCCTCTGTCGTCTTTCCATTCTTTCTCAATAGTCTGCTAACTCTGCATTATCTCCAGTTACTGATCATTTCTAAAGATCTTCAAGAAATTTAAAAGTACTAAGAACTCTCATTTCTAAGAAAAGCCTGAATAACAGGAATACTATGTAATGTTACAAATTGAACCTTATCTATATTGCACAAACTTTGCCTTTCATTGTTAGTCATGAGATATATATTGTTGGTCCGTGCAGAGTGTGAAATGCGTGTTGACACAATTGTTGATACCTATTGTTGCATAAACTTTTCGTTGCATTGTTGGTCATGAGATATATATTGTTGGTCCGTGCAGAGTGTTTGTGAATTGCGTGTTAATACCATTGTTGATAAGTATTATTGCACAAACTTTGCCTTGCATTGTTGGTCATGAGATATTTCTCATTAATATGCCTTGCCATAACCATAAATATCGATTTTTTATCAATAATTATTAGTTTTTCGAAATTTGAGGTAGACAGTGACCTTCCTCATGCTTTGAAGGTCAAGTATGCAAAATTTCATCAAGATCGGAATTAAACTGTTGATTTGCATAAGAAACAAACAAACCCACAAACAAACCCACAAACAAACCCACAAACAAACATCCTTCTTTATATATACAGACTGACTAGCAGAGGACCCGGCGTTGCCCGGGATAACTACGCTTGTAGGTAAACAGAACAAGCTCAAAAAGGTAAATTAAACCTCCAAATTGGTTAAATAATAACTCAATCACTACAATATAGAGCGAAAGGACTATCCATTCTAAGAAAAAAACCGAAAGACAGGAATCTATCTCTTCACTGAAAAAATCCATTCTAGGTGATATACCGGGACTTGATTTACCGAAAAAAAATTTTACAAAGAAACCGACAAACAAACAAACAAACAAACACTCTTCTTTATATATGTTAGAAGAAGATAGAAGAAGATAGATAGAAGAAGAAGAAGATAGATAGAAGATGCTCAACTTGTGGCCCGCATGTTTCAAACTGCATAAATCATAAGTCATTAGAAACCTGTATTAGCTTAGTGAGGCTACTATCATTCCAAAGAGAAGACTGATCTAATAACAAATATAATATGAGGGATACAGGAACCACGGAGAAGGTAAAACTCCGTGACAAATCTCGACAACAAGGTTAACGGGACATGATAGAAAAACGTGGCCCGCGAGATCTCTTCTTAAAGGTGAAATTGCTTTTTTATGATAAAAAAAAGTTGAATACCACTGATAAATAGGGTGCCCAGGAAGTACATTTCCATTCACTTTATTCAAAGGGTAATGAAGGTGTTTCAAACATTTTTGTAATTCGGGTCTTTATTTGGGTTCATTTGTTACGCAACATTATTTGTAATTATCGCCATCCTTTATATCCTATGTCATTTCATCTCTAATTTTTTCCTATTAAAGAACATCGTCTAATTAATCTAAACCCATCGACAAAACAATACTTTATTAGCCCAAATTTAAAGAATAAATTGTCCCAAACATTCTCTGTGGGGTTGTGATCTGGGCTCTACAGTGGCCAGGGTGAATGACGGAAGTCATCTTCGTGCTTGCTAATTACTGTTGAATCAATCGAGCGCTATGAACAGTATTGTCGTTCATGAAGAAGCGTCGCAAGCCGCATGGACTTGATTGGCAACAATGTTCGTGGAGAGTCAAAGAACCAGTTCCACACTAGCATAACTAGACCGTTACCATGACACTACTACCAGAACTTTGAGTTGCCTTGATAAGGCATGCTGGATTCATTGCCTCAAGGGGCCAAACCTTATGCTTATCGTCGCTATAAAATATCGTGTATAGTGATTCTTCAAAGCACATGACTTTGCTCTATTCTAGCCACGACGTTCCCGACCCATTGTAGATGAACTCTATACTTCTTTTCGATTACTGAGTTGGATCTACTTCAATTTTTGGCGCATGATTCTGTCAGATATGGGTCGGGAACAGCTTTGGTTAAAGTCATTTTATTTTTGCATAATAGATTTCCTGTTTCAAACGACGGCGATCTCCTTCAAGATTGATTTCCATGGGCCACGAATACCTTTTTTAGAGATAGACTGTGGATCATTTGAGAATTCAGTTAACTGCTTCGTTGACTCCAGTAGACGACCATCAACAATGAATCCCTTTTTCGAATTCAGTGTAGTTCTTAGATAGGTGATAGCTACATCGCTTGAACACCATGACCACAAAATATTTTACACATAAATGGATTAAAAGAAATTTCTATATGTTTCCACAGACAATTCTAATCCATTGGCCCTTTAAATAAAGTGAATTGAAAGGTACTTTCTGGACAGTCTGAAAGTAGCTGCTTTAAATTATTTTATTTACAGAATAAAAGCATTAAAAATTCACATAAAGCTTCTGTTATTAATTAAAGGAAGTAAAAGTCAGAGGAATTTTTTAAGTTTCAACATATTTGTAAATTAGATTTCTGGTTTTCTTATCTATTTTGAAATCTGCTTGTGAATTAATTCAGCGGAAGAATAATATTTTGGTTGCAATGAATATTATCCTGTTGTAAAACTTTAAATAAATAATAAACAAACAAGTCGTATCGATTTTAAATAAATCAATTAATAAAATTTTAGGAAACGAGCAGTTTCTCTTGAATATTAAATTCGCAAACGTCTCAGATTATCCGCAAAACGCCAACGCGAATGGATTTGGAAAGTGCCATTGCAACTCAGGCGTCTTCGTCGAAGAAAGGCAAACTATAAATTCAACTCTGGGGAAACATCTTTTGCGTTGTACTAGTTAGCTACACGAAAAGTGATCAGAGATAGTCTATCGATCGTATCGTCGTTATGGCAACCCAATGTTCAAAGCCCCTAGGGAATCGAAGCCATACAGATACGCCGGGAATGAGATGTCTTGTCTAACCAAGTTGAGAGCTTAGATTGCGGAGGGCGTTTCGGCTCAAACGAAGGGCTTCTCGCGACAAAGCCGGCTATTTCATAAGAAGGATGTTAAACAATAAACGTCCCGTGGGATTTTGTTCGATGGTTGCTGAGCAAAGGACTTATAGGACGTTTGTGGGTTGAATGGGTGCGATGGCTGAGCTCTTTATAAACACTTTTCGCGTTGACGAGCGAAAAGGAAGCCTAAAACTGATCCGCCCAAATTTGCATCTTGATGAAGATTATCGGCAATAAAATGCATTAATGGGGACATGGAACAATTCGTACATTATCCTTTAATTTATTTAAAGAAGACTTCCAAGTTCGTTTTAATATCATTAGTAAAATTAAATTTTTGCATCTATACATACGATTGAATTAACTCCAGGTCCATTTAAGTTGGGTAACGGTAACAGTTATAATTCATCAGCTCATTTATTAAAACTTCTTATTGAAAATACATCATATAATGGATGCAAAGGTTCAAGTTAATATTTGAATGCATACGACTGCGTACTAATATGTCTAGCTTTCCCTAGAAGGAGAGGCATGAGCACTGAGCCAAACTTAATTGTATTCAACATGTATGCACTTGCTTCAGATCATGCAGCTTTTGCAAACCACTCAAACCAGGCTCATCTGACCCAACTCTTTCCCTTTGAGATGTTTTTAAGGACGAGAATAGGGTGCTAAATAGGGAGAATAGGGGAGATAATCTTAAAAACTTCTTAAGGCGAAGTTTTGATGAATATTGGTTTTGAACCATCTTGCGTTCTAGGCTTCCTGGCATTAAAAATAAAATGTGTGAGGTAAGCACTTGATATCGCGTATAAGTACTAGGGAATCCTTGCTACGTATGCAATTCAGAGGTCAAGACTGCTGGTTGATTTCTTTAGGGAGAGCTGTGAAATTATTAGCAACCGTAAAGATTCCAGTAAAGATTGAAAATAACGGCAAAATTCACTTTTCTACAATATCATTCATAGATCACGTATGCGTATTTCGAATGCTAAGCAACCTTCTTCATTGCAATATTATTGAAAGCGCCTTTAGTGTGAACTTTGAACCAATAGACCAAAGTTTCATAAAATAAACTATAGAAATACAATCAAAGTTTGCTTTTGTAATAAAATTTGTTGATTTGCTGTAATTTTGGACTTCAATTGAGAAATATCCATGCATAACCACCTAAATCAATAAAATCTGAATAAATTCATTTTTAGGAGAAAAAAAAATTTAATGCCACAGTCCATGGTTGGAATGACTTTAGCTTTCAAAAAAATGATTATCTCTCGTTTAGTAAGAGTTTTTCCTCAATCTTTTTTTAAAATGTATAATTCGTCCAAGTTTGTCAAATTAATACGGGCCTGAAAAGTTAGATTAACGTCGAAGATAACTTCAATATCTTCAGAATGTCAATAATGTAATTGTCTAAATATAAATAATACAGAGTATTAAAGTGTTTTTTTTTCAACCTTTAAAGAGACTTTTGTTATTTTTTAACAATATGTAGCTTTCAAATTCGAACTATGCTATAGAAATGTAACAAGTTCAATTCGATCCTTCGTGTGTTTGGAGGTGCATGTAATTGTTAATTTTCGTGTTTGGTCTAATGAATTAGTTATTTACTGCTTAATATATGTTTGAAACAATGTAATAGCCACTCTTAAGAAGAAGATTCATATCTTTCATATTCAAAATAATAAATGATAATAATAATTAATTTAAAAATTTAATTTAAGAATAACTCAATTGTTATTTGTTAATTTCTAACTTGTCTTTATTAAAAGTATATTTAATGGTTTTCACTTAAATATATCAAAAATAATTACCCCAAATAGCATTCTATTTATACAGATGTCCGAAAGTCTTATAATATATACGATATATTCACGATAAAAAATATTAAGTACGATTTAAAAAGTTTAATTTTAATAATCTTTAGGATTAGTGTATATACTAGATGTATAGCCGCAAAATTTATGATCAAAAAATGGCTCTGAAAATCGAATGCGGCTATCCAACGGGGCAATAAAATTTTCAAATGCAAAAACTCGAACATTGTTCGTAGTAAGCATTTTTCTTGTTCCTGAATGGTACACTACATTTAAATACCAAAACTCTCCTCCTTTATACAACATATACTAACCATTATACAGGGTGTCCAAAAAGTCTGGTAACATGCAGATATCTCAAAGCTGCCAGGTAGGCCAGATCTGATGAGTATGGTTTATATGGTTTATCCCAGGGGGGGGGGGATTCATTGCCGCATTCAAGTTTGACCTTGACCCCCAAATTTAATGAGAAGTGGGAATAATGATCTCAAACCATTTTTTGCGTTGAATAATGATCTCAAAGAGATCGAAATACGTATTCGCCCATTAAAACGTTTGTGGACAAGAGGTTCGTCTTTTTTGCATCACCCCAAATTTAAGGTTATCCGTTTGCTAACTCGAAAACTATTAAAGATAGAGAAAAATTTTCAGTTGCTACCCTTAGAGCAACATCACATTAGTCTAAAAACAATTTTTAATCACACCCTTACCCTTGAAAGATTTTGAGAAAATGGGCGAGAAAGAGTCACTCAAGAGTGTGCTTCCCCTTCTCCTTCCCAACGGTATGCTTCACTGCAATTCAAATGTGTTAGAAACTTCAGCCAACCTGGCCAGCTCAACCTGACCTTGAGCGACTCTTTCTCGCCCATTTTCTCAAAATCTTTCAAGGGGAAGGGTGTGATTAAAAATTGTTTTTAGACTAATGTGGTGTTGCTCTACAGGGTGGCAATTGGAAATTTTTCTCTATCTTTAATAGTTTTCGAGTTAGCAAAACCTTAAATTTGGGGGTCAAGGTCAAATTTGAGTGCGGCAATTAATTTCCCACCCCCCTTATTACCTATAAACCGCACTCATCAGATCTCGCCTACCTGGCAGCCTTAAGACATCTGCCATGTTATCAGACTTTTTGGACACCCTGTATAATCCAGTAATAGACAACGAGGATACACGCTTTATATAACTTATACTAACTGACTTAAACTAGTCATTCCTGGCGGCTTAACTTCTGTTTTGCAACCGCTAGATGTGTGCTTGAACAAGCCGTTTAAGGATCGAGTAAGAGAAAAATGGCGGAATTGGATGACTTCCGGTCAATTCGAGATCATAAAAGGTGGAAACATCAAGAAGCCTGATATGGAACTTGTTGTTCAGTAGATAAAGGAGGCCTGATATGGAACTTGGGATGGTATCCGTCAGAAACGGTAAAGATATCATTTTTGAAATGCGGGATTAGCAACACTCTTCATGGAACCGAAGATAAGGCCCTGTATGAGCAAGATGACGATGATTCTGCTGTTGACGATGCTGTTGAAGTGACTGAGAAATTTGACAATGTCAATGCTGAAAATATTGCCGAGTTCCATCGAATATTTGGAAAATGAGATGATGACGATTCAGAATTAGCAAGCTTCGGATAATTATTTTTGTAAAATATTATAATTAATTGAATAAACTTATTCTCATCACATATTTTTAATTGATTACTTTTGACTTATTAGTAAGGAGAGTGTGTAAATTTTGGCCCGCGGCAATAATCGGGTCAATCAATTTTCCCGATTCAATCAATTTTCCCTATTTTCGGGCCCAAAAAAATGGAGTGCGGCTATACAATGCGTGCGACTATACATCGAGTATATACGGTAGTTAGATTTATTTGTCTCTTTCTAATAGTTATTAATCGTGAACGCACGAAAAAGCCAGACGAAGAAATCTTTATATATAAACAAAATCTTTTGTCGAAAAAGGCCGGAAGTAAATTCATCTTGGATCACGAAAATGCACTCTATCGGATCTGATTCTCCACTCATGTTAAGTTTTTGGTCAAGCAGAAAGTCGTCTGCCTGTGTTTTGCAACCGCCCTTACTCCCTCCAGACAACCATCATACGACCTCTGGATATTTCCCTAGAAAAAGAAATTATAAAAAAGACACGACAGGAAAATGTCTAGATGCAGTGAATGCGATTCAGTTGCCAAGAAAGAAATCCTGGAGGCGATTCTTCAAAATGAGAGGACTCCGACTACACACACAAACAAAAAAAAACTTTTTGTGGATATCTTGGTATTCAACAGTTGTTCTTAGGTAATTAAAACATGCTGATTAATAATATGCAAACCGTTTCTCTTTATCACCTCTCGTTTATTAGATATTTGATATGAATGGTTTATATAAGTCTACCATTGTATGAAGGCAATAAACTGACAGACAGAATTTTAACTGGAAAATTTATTGTACCAATGAGTTCTAATGAATCTGACATATGACATACATGGTGTTAGAACAATATTAACTTAATATAAGATACATTTGGTTTAAATTTCTTAACTGAAGACTTGCGTTTGTGCTGAACATTTGGTTAATAAAATGGCGATATCTTCAAAACCTGAGGTGATAGAGACAAACGGTTTTCAGATTTAAAATCAGCATAACAAACTACAATAGAAAACGTTAATACCATGTCAGATATCTACAGCTTGTTTATGAGTGCTATTGAAGGGATTTGACCCATTCTTGAAGGGACATACATAATGAAATGAATTGTGACGTTGACTACTTGAAGAGAATAAATTAGGCATTTTAATTAATCGTATGTCAAAATTTTACCTGTATTTTGTTCATATAATAAGTCATTTCTTGATTGATTTGTGCCTCTTAAAAGTACGACTCTTAAACCCCCACGGGCTTTGATACTGCGGCCAGGAAAATGTGGAAAAATCTCTGAAAACTACTATTTTCGAAATATTTATAATGATAGTTATTTTATGCATAATTTCGTATAAATACAAATAAATTGTAATAGGTTTATATTAATTTTGTTTCAACGAAAATACGCAAGTTCGTCCGTTTTCTCACTGGAAATAGGCCAATTTCAAAATATCACTGTCATTTCCACAAAGAGATGAAATATAGCCATTTAGAGAAAGAGAAAAAAGATAGATAACACAGGCCTGCGATAAAAAAAATACAAGGGAATTAATACCTTAACTTTATGTAATTTTTGATGCTGATTTCAAAAAAACATAATGAAAAATTTCTATCACGTTAGGATTTCGTGAATTTTACTTGAATTTTTATCAATATTTACCATAAAAATTTGTAGAAACTGCACCATAAGTTGATGTAAAAAGTTTAAACTCAAGGGCACTTTTTGTTTTTCTCTCGACCAGAGGCGCCTTCGTGCGATCTGGCAACAGTGGTTTTCATCCATTTAAACCTACAAAAATAAATAATAATCTCGATTGCTGAAAAATCAATTTGCCTCACCAAGAATCGATTATAATTATTTTACATAGATTTAAATGGATAAAAACCACTGTTGCCGGATAGTACATGCAAAATTTTTCGCGAGAATTCTTTTCAAATAGGATTTTAGCAAAAAATTTCGATATCGATGTTACAAAAAATCGTGACGTGATGGAAAAAAATTGGAGGTCATTTTCGAAATCAGCACACCAAATAACATAAAAATCAGCGAAAACTTCTCTTGTAATTTTCAAAAACTTCAATTTCGCAGGCCTGTGTAACTAAAGAGAAGAAATTCTCGTAGGAAAACGAGAGGAGACGAAAGGGGATAGGGAGCAAAGATACAAGAAGGAGATAGGGAGCAAAGAAATAAGTCAATTGTTATCAATAGGAGATACAAGAACTAACCGCTTTTCCACAAATGATTTAATACATATATATTAAATCCTTTGTCGAAAAATAGTTGATTCTTGTGTCACCTATTGATAACTCTTTCCATACACAATCTATTTATTCTATATCCAAGTATTTATTCTATTTAGTAAGTCAATTGTCATTGTTAATCTGTAACTTGTCTTTATTATTAAAAAAATGAATGAGTAAATTAACTATAGTAATATTTAGTCAGAAGCAGTTAGAAATTAGCACTTATTTCCAAGAACCAAAAACATGGTTTTATCCAGTAATATTAATCGCAGTGAGGAAAATTTTCGACAAAGGTAGCATACAGAAAACAAATCGCTCTTTGGCGTAAATCAGTTTCTGTCGATGATATCGTAGAACTATTCGCCATAGGCGAAGAAGGCTTGCAAAAAATTACAAAGTGCACGAAAATATTCAGACATCATCTGGAAATTCACATTTTAATCGAAGGGGTATATCAATTACACTTCTTATGTTATCTTGTACAGAGGTAGATTATCGCAGAACGGCACTTACTCCTTCGAGGGAGTTTTGCGCCATCCCAGTAACTAACGACTGCTACGAGATGACAGTAGCAGCCGGGACCGACGGCTTAACGTGCCCTCCGAAGCACGGGGGGGGGGGGGTCATGATGGAAGAGCTGCTGGCGGACGAACAAACCAGTGGCTATCATCAGCTGCTGGATAACCAGCACTGGTCACTCAGCAAATTGGTCAGACTAAAGTCCCCCAACAGCTGTGCCCCAAAATAGCCGTCCCACCCGCAGTGGTCCTCAAGCTGGCCGCGCCTGAAGTTGCTTAACTCCATCGTTCAGCGATCCAACCGACGAGACAACCAGGACACGGCCACCCCCATCAATTACACTATTCTAAACAGAACATCAAAATTCAAGTCCGTCATCCTTCACTTTTTGATATCTGTCGAAATAAGCTCCTAACAACGATTCCAAATCTTCTTCTATCTTAATGAATAGGAGAATTGTCCTAACCGATCGGGAAGTGTAACTTCCTGGATCTTTACGTATGCATATAGCCGGTAAAAGATTGGGGAATGGGAGTAGACTAATCTTCCAGCTATGAACAAATAAATAGTAATTTCACAGTCCAATTCATAGTTCATAGCTTCGGATCTAACAAGGGGACATTACGACCTCGGAACTTTAGTTTAATACGAGACTTCATGTAGTTGTAGTGTACCTTTAGGATGTTAATTTACTTAAATATTAAGGCGCACTATTCAGCCAATTTTGAAAAAAGACTGTTTAAAGTTTCGAGGGAAAGTTTTCCTCCTTGATTGTAAGTGATCCGATAGCTCAGACGGCAGCGTGGTTGCTACTCACAAGTCAAAGTGTGAGGTGGCGGGTTCGAATTACAGTTGTAACAATAATTTTTTTTTTACCCAAATAATTATTCAATATATTATATTTACAAATTTATTTATGACAACCAACTTTTTCACAAAATTTTCCTTTTCTCAAAATTATTATGCTTATTTTTATTGTTCCAAGTGTCTACGGAGTAATATAAGTAACACAAGTATTTTCAGCAAAATAGCCTATTATGTATGGAAAGGGTAAAAAATTCATTTCATGCAAATAGCAATATAACACACAAGTAATAATGTTAATCAGTTAAATTAAAATGATATACATGAACCAGAATGATAATTGTCATAGAAGCATGCAAAACAAAAGATACCACGACAATTCGCACAACAAATAAATGAGGACTTTTTACAAGAACAAGGGGTTTTAAGAAAATCCATTGAAAAGCACACCTCATTTACATTCACAAAGATTTCCCTTTCGAACCCGCCACCTCGAAAAATAAAATAAAATAGTTATTGCTTTTAAAATGTTGATTCTATACAAACTATTTTGCAGAAAATACTTTATTACTCCGTAGACACTTGTAACAATAAAAATAAGTAGAATAATTTTGAGAAAAGGAAAATTTGTGAAAAAGTTGGTTGTCACAAATAAATTTGTAAATATAATATATTGAATAATTATTCGGGTAAAAAAAAATTGTTACAACTGGAATTCGAACCCGCCACATCACATTTTGACTTGTGAGTAGCAACCACGCTGCCGTCTGAGCTATCGGATCACTTACAATCAATGAGGAAAAATTTCCCTTATGTATGGTGCTCGAAACTTTAAACCGTCTTTTTTCAAAATTGGCTGAATAATGCGCCTTAATATTTAAGTATATTAACATCCTAAAGGTACACTACAACTACACGAAGTCTCGTATTAAACTAAAATTCCGAGGTCGTAATGTCTCCTTGTAAGAGCGAGAAAGCCAGTAATGCACAAGCCTAAAGCACTACCGGATAATCTTCAGTTTCCTTCCGTTCCCACTTGTAGAAAGTTGATAAAAATGCTTACACCTCCTAGTTCAGAAAATAGGGACCAGACTTCTTTTAAGACGTAAAATAGAATCATTTAAGACTTTTGTATAAAATAACATGCCTTTCACATAATTTTTGATTAAAGCAAAGTGAAATGCGCACTCTATACAACAGAACACAGGGAAATTCAAGAACGCTTAGATATTAAAAACTGACACCGATCTATGTCAAGTTTAATGAACACATAAACGAAAATAGACAAATCGTATCCCAGTGAGTTCTTCATAGAAGCTTATGCACATAAACCATTCATGAAGAATATCCTTTTTGAATGGACTTTAATCATTATATTGGTAAATCAGAATATTTTTTTGATGGATGTGTCACTTTCTAAATTACATTGATTCAACCGTATGTTATAATAATGCAATGGAATCACTGTAGGACGAATAGCATTTTTTCCACGTTGAATCTGCAATGCAGTGCCATAAAACTCCCACCAATTTCAGTGTTGAGTAATCTGTCTTCGAATTAATCCGCTAAATTAAGCTAACGATTCTTGATTAATGAAAAGGTTGAACCGTGAAGACTCATTGGTCAGCCAGCAGAAAAGTTTCTTTGTTCCTTAACCGGTGTGAATTTGTATTCCAACTTTTCCTTCCTTTTCTTCCTTCCTTCCCTACTAGTTAAACCCCATGAGACTATCCCAACAGGTGAAAGGAAGTCTTGCCAAAATAAAAATGCCAGGCACTAATGGAATTTCGCGACAAAAAAAAGGAGAAAAAATTCCACATTAAACCATAATGTAAAATTTTTATCGCACGTCGGACGAAAACTCATCCAATTTGTTTAAATTTCCTAACTGCTACCAGAACCGAGACACCGGCGGCTCGAAACTTGAAAATTGAAAGAAATTGAAAAGCCGTCCGTCCTCACCTGTACACATCGCCTTTCCAATAAGCTACAAATTAACGTCAATTGGCTCCTAGCATATAAACAAAAACTTCTCTTACATGGAAAACACTGTTATTTTTAAACAACAAACAAATTTATTTGAAAGAAAAGACGAAAGAAATTCCATTAATGGAATACTTAAACGAAAGGAACTCGAAATGAACTCAAATTGGAAAGATGCGACTTGCTCTCTCGCTCTCTTTCTTTCTTCAAGTGAAATTTAATTTTGAAATTTACTTTTGTTCATTTTAAATTATCAATTTAAAAAAAAATGGCATTGCAAAATGTATATTGATAGGAAAATAAATACGTAAACTTATCCAAAATTATATTTTCCAATAGTAATTGTGAACTGGAACGGTTTAAGAATTTTAAAATTTTCCGTTGAAAGCATAATAAATAAGAGCATGATGATTATTTTAATAATAGACAAATTCTATATAATGCTAAATTTGAAAAGATATCATCTTCCCTTGAAGAGCCCGTGCATATAAGAATACGTTCGTCAATTTTAAGAATACCCACAGCTATCTGGAATTAATTTTTCAGTACTTGAAATTTGTGACTGTAATAATAATCTGTTTAGGAACAGTTTTTATAATTATCTGATTCAAAGAAAATTACTAATGGAAATAATTGTTTCTTCAGGTTATGCTATACTGATCACGCGGCTTCTTTTGCGAAGTAGAACATAGAGGATGTCCAATTTAGCCTGATAAATAAAATAAAAATAAATAAAACTAAATAACTAAAAAAATACCCATCATATCTTCTATTTTCTATATATTTAACTAGCAGAGGACCCGGCGTTGTCCGGGATAAATACACATGTAGGTAAGCAGAACAATCTCAAAAAGTTAACTTATAATTCCAAACTGGTTAGGTTAAATAATAACTTATTCAATATTACACAGAGCGAAAGGACTATCCATTCTAAGAAAAATCCGATAAACAGGAATTCTAGGTGATATACGGGAAATTTATTTAACCTCTTGTTAACTTGCCTCAGATTAAAATGATATCCATCTTCACCACCGGGGAACATCACTGGATACTTTAGACCCAGGTTTTTCTTGCCCTTGACGTAGAAGCTCTTATACCCTCTTGCTCTATTCGACACTCCCGTTGTTCAGATGTTTCCAATGCCCGTATACAGGATGTTTCATAATTGGTGTCCCGTCTTTAGGTCCAAATAACGACTCAAGGGGAACAGATTAGCGGAAAATGAATACTGATTATTTGGTTTTAATGTCCCCTAATCAGAATAAAAACATTTCGCATCCCTGGGGGTGAAGAGGTAAATTTTGAAAATTTTAATTTTGTAGGGGTAGGGGTTAGACCCTATGTGTTATTTAAAAAGTTGTAGAGCATCATGTAAAATGTGGGTTTAGCAAAAAACCCTGTGAAAAAATCTCATCCTCTGCCCTTTATCGAGTGGGTAAAGTGAAAGGTATGGCTAGCTAATGTAGACAAAAGCAGAAAAACTCATAGAATGCAGACCCATTTCCCATGTACAGTTTTCAAATTTCATAATGTTTTTTCTGGTGGGGGGGGGGAAGCCCGGTCGAGTTTATTAGCTTTTCAGGGTAACGACTCATTCATTCTCATTAATTTTCCAAATGTAGGCCCTACTGTTTTCTAATAAGTATGGTTTTTGTCCATATGAGAGAGTTCGAGAAGTATCGCACCAATCAGGAATTTTTTGGATGAGTGTTTGGGGAAAGCTCAAGTTACCTAAAGTTTATCCGTATCATGTGTCTGCATCATGGCTATGATTTTCAAAACCGACTAACGTTTTGTCAATGGGCAGTTGAGCAAATACAAATGAGCCTGAACGTTTTTGCTCGTATACTATGCTCTGATGAATCAACATTTACAACCACTGTGAGATTAACCGCCAGAACATGCATTATTGGTGTGTAGAAAACCCATACTGGATTCGTGAAGCAAACCATCAACGTCCTTGGTCGGTTAATGTTTGATGGGGAATAATTGGCAATAAAGTTATCGGACCATATGGCGATTGACGATAATTTGAATAGTAACAAATACCTAAACTTTTTCATCACTTTTTCCTTTATATTTCAATTAATTTTCCTCTCAAGGTTTCCTTATAATTTCACTGTTATTGGTTCCTTATCCAACCATTCTCCTTTCAATGTCGCCACTGTACATTTTATATTATTTACTATTTGTTATTTCTTCATCCAATCATGTTCTCATTCTGTACCATATTTTCTGTATATAAAGGCTTATGTCCTCTTGTGTGTATCCTTGATAAAGCCGGGAATAAATGGCGAAACTAGTCGTAAACTCTGTTCTCCCTTTGTTGTGTTGTAAAGTCTCTACCAATTTTATCGATAGAAACAGCACTATGGACCCCTTGCTGAACGAAAATACCTAAACATTCTTGAAGACGAACTACCGGAACTGCTTGAAGACCTGAGCTTGGAAGTGCGACAGAGCATGTATAAGGCATGTTTAAATGAAAGTGATTCAAAGGGCACTGAGACGGATTAAATGAAAGTATTAATATTTACCTTTGTTTATATGAAAGAAGAACATTATAAACGCGCACTCCTAAAAAAAATCTCCACCTGCCGCAATACAGGACTTCCACTGGGGCATCAATCGGCTAATAACGTCCGCAAAAAAATCGGTTTTCTGCTGCTCTCTGAACCAGTGCCTTCTTTAAAGGACCAAACACATGAAAATCACATAGTGAAAGATCCGCATTTTGGTTATTGCTTCCTGCACCAGTCTCACAACATGTGGTCTAGCATTGTCCTGGAGGAGGATCATCCCGTCACTGAGCTTATCAGGACGCTTGTTTTTCATAGCTTGACGCAAGTTCTGCGATAGTATTAATACAGGTTTTGGGTTCCATAAACTCCAAAAGCAGAGTACCATCGGAATCAAAGAAACACGTAAGCATAACCTTCCCGGCCGAACTTTGCGACTTGAATTTTTTGGGCTGTGGTGACGATGGATGCTTCCACTGCATTGTGGATACCTTCCCTGAGAGTTCCCAATAATGGCACCAGGTCTCATCTATCGCGATAATCTTCTTCAAAAACGCTTCTCCCTCACGACTGTAATGTTCCAGATGATCCAAACAGCAGCCGAAACGCAGCCCTTTGAGCTCTTCCGTGAGCATTCGGGGTACCCACTGACAGCAGACCTTGCCATATCCCAGGCTTTTCACTACAGCATATGCGGAACTAATACTGACGTTGTGATCCTATGCAAGTGACCGTATGCTGATCCCCCTGTCCTCACGAATTGACTTATCCATGTCTGTCTTCAATTGATCGGTGTTGCTTGGCCCGGACGTCGTTTATCAGCCGTTTCCACACGACCATCATGGAATATTTTGGCAAAACGCACCACGATTGCTTTGGAGACACATGCTTCTCCATAACATTCAACATCCGAGCATGAATGTCAACTGGTGGAATGTCCTGAGCTGTCAGAAACATTATCACCGCTTGTTGGTCAGTTTTGGACGGAAATTTAATAGGAGGGTCCATTGTAACACAAATGAAATACGAGCATAAGCCTAACGTAGCTTCCAACAGCAGAGCTTATCAGAACAAGCAGACGATACGTCAACAATCACCCGTTTGCTTCATGTCTGCGCACTCACGTGCTCGCGCGCTACAGCCCGAACCACTTTCATTTGAACATGCCTTATAGTTTCAACATGATTGTTGTCCAGCACATTATTCGTTAGTAGCACGCGAGATATTTGACCGGGATTACAGTTATCGCTGGATCGGTTTTTCGATTTTCTCGAAAGACCAAACCATCAAAAAAAATACTACCCGAAGGCTCTTCTCGCCTTCGTGATGCTGTACGACGGAAAAGACCCAACCTTTGGGCAACAGGAACTTGTTCGCTCCATCACGACAACGCACCCGCCCATTTATCGCATCTGATTCAGAACTGACTTAAAAATAACGTAAGCGATTATTAACAAATAGTATCTTAGTAACAAGACTAGTAGCAGTATGTAGTAAAGTTAAGTTGAGCGTACTTACATACTTACACAATTAGTGAAATAATAATAATAATAATAATAATAATAATAATAATAATAAGTAATATACAAAGATGTTTCTAACAGTGGCGGGAACGGTGGGAGGAGTGTGTGTAGTCGCAAGGAGAGTACTTTGAAGAGGATTAATGTTTAAATCCTACAGGTGAATAATTTTAGTTTTCCCGGCCAAAGATCCGATGCTTTTTGTACAGAGCTCGTATTATTCGAGAATTGCAAAAATTCTTATATTGTGCAATTTCAGCACCATCTATCACGAATCAAAAAAAAAAAGTTTCCAACAAAACTTATGCATTTTTAGCGTAGAAATGAGGGTTCCTATTTGAAATTTCAAACTTGTCCCCCGCCCCACCCACAGGGGGTCAAGTTTGATAGCATTAGATGGCTTTTTTTAAGTATTAAATACGTATTTTTTATTATTTTGTATGATGCGTATTTTTTGAGTTATTTTGATTTGTAGGTTAAATGGGACACCCAGTATAGGCCCTACTCGAGAAATTAATATTGTTGATTCCTAGTCCAGTGATCAAGAAAATCCAAACAATCCTAACAATAATAATTACGAATGTCCCGTCACAATCATGGAAAAGAAATGAGATAGAGAGCACATTTGCCTGCGTAGTGAGCGATTTCAGATGCAACATCGAGGCTAAATAACCAACTGCCATTTGGGATGAATAAGAGCGAAGCAACACTGTTTTACACTACACAGAAGGTGTAGTTTAATATTTTCAGAAATATAATTTTCTATTAGAGGAACTGTTGTTGCGAGGAATGGCATAAGGAGAAAGTGAGGGCTTTGCACGCTCTATCTTATTTCTCCTCTATGGTAAACTCTAGAAATTAGCTTTATTTTTCTTTGAGCACCGAGAGATGGCATTAATTTGGGAGCACATAATTGATTATTATTTTCACAGTACATAACCATTGGAAGTGAGTGCCGCTCAAATTTAGTGCATCAAAATAAGTTTTTTTGTGCCCGTGATTTTTTCACGGGAGAAATGTTCGTAATACAATAATTACGAGTGTCCCGTAACCACTAGAATTTGATGTGAATTTTCTTTGAGCGCCGAGCGGGATTTTTTTGCTAATAAATAATGAAATTAAACTGAAGCTGATACTCCAAACATCAGAAAATGATTTTATTTGAAAAAATTGTAGAAAAAATTCTGTGATCTGGATTCGAACCAGGAACCACGAGTGTCATATGCTCGACGCCTCTACCAATTGGGCTATCGCAGACACACGTACAGCCATACTGTCACAATGCTTCTTAAAGGCAACCAAGTTGTCAAGGTGGAAAGCCCAATGGGAGGCAGGCACCCGGCTCACAGATCGAGAATTTCTCCTATCCAACCATCAGAAAGTTTGATGAACGCATATAATAAATAACGAAATTAAACTGAAGCTGATACTCCAAATATCAGGAAATGATTTTTGGCGTATGATAGAGGCGTCGAGCATATGATACTCGAATCCAGGTCGCAGAATTTTTTTCTTCCAGTTTTTCAAATTAAATTACTTTGCTAACACATCCTAATCAAGATTATTAAGCACATCATGCCATTACAATTTTATTTTGAGTTGAGTGCGGCTAGAATTTAGTGCATCGTAATAAATTTTCTTTTGGTAGCCTACCATGAATTGTTTCCGTGTGAATACTCGTTACTTATATAAGCCATTACAAATATAGCTGAGTATAATATAGTGTAATATAGTACAATAGAGTATAATTTCGGGATTTAATATTGATAATAGAGAATATTGTTTGGTTTAATTTTTTACCGAAGAATAAGCTAGAATTTCAATGATAAGATTGATTATTAATTTAGAGAGAAGTATGAACTAATTTTATTTTTAAGAACTGCTTAATTTTATATTTTACTTGTATCTGGTTTATTGCTTCTTTTTTGACAAGTTAATTTCTATGGCTAGAAAATCTTTATTGCCTCTTTCTATAAATTGCTTATGTTGTCTGTTTTGTTATGATTGGTTTTATGAGATTTTTAAATATAAGAGTTTAAAAATCATATTTTGGCTCTTAATAATAGGAGAAGGAGTAGGAGAAGAAATAACAAAGAATGAGAAGTACAATAAGGTAAAGAATATCTACTGTCAGATATTTTTAAAATCTTTTTTTCAAAGCTGTATTAGTATTCTGTAAGTATTTTTTATTTTTATTATGCCAATTGTCAGAGCTTTAAGAAAAATAATTATTTAGTTGAATGTTTAATGGAAATTAGATGTAAATTCTATTGATTTTTAAATATAAATCTCATAAAATAATTTAAATAAATAAAGTACAGTACAAAATAAATAAATAGTTCAAAACAGTTAATCCAATTATGGCCAGTACGATTTTGAACATTTCAAGATAGATTCATCAAAAGGTTGTACTGGCCATAACGGATTGACTATTTTGAACTATTTATTTATTTACTTTATTTATAATATTTCAAGGAGAAATTTTTTTCTTTGAAAACATTAATTAACACAGTCATAGTCTTTCAGGTCGAAGATCTTTAAACATTTAAGCAATGGGCAAACCCAGTCGCCAACCTTCACAAATAGTGAAAATTGAATTAGTTTCAGACAAGAAAAATAGCTTTCAAAATTTTGACCAAAAGAGGATAATGGAGAATCTTTTGTTATACACTGATCAAAGGACCTAGCCTATATCTGCTTGAAGAATGAGAAAAACTCGCACTTTCTATTTTACTACTATCACTCTGTAAACGCTCACATAATTTCCTTGTTATTTTCATATAAATGGATTACATTCTATAATAGTTCGACGATTTAATTTGGTTTTCTTTATTTAGTAAGGTAGTAAACGATAAAATCTTGCAAATATTCCAAGGAGCTTTAGCTGCGACGCAGAAGTATAATTATTAATGCATTACAAGAAATTGAGCAATCGTGCCTCGACAAACCGATCTTCGCGTGCGCGTGCTCACGTCAGCAATGCTTAAAAGATAAACAGAAAATAACATTTTATTAGGAGCTTTTGCAAAATAAAGCTACTTATAAGAATGCACGCTTGCTCTATACGTTTATTCGTTCGCCGTTTGCATGATAACTTTTTCAAATTCTGTTTTCAGAAATATGACCATCAAAGTCTGAGCTTGGTTGTATCAACTTTTCCGGATATTTCGTGGACCCCTTCAAGTCGAATTCACGTGCTAAAACAGTGACCATAAAGAATACCAAGATAATGACATGTCATATAACAATGGATTTATTAAGAATGATTAGGTTAGGTTAGGATGGCCGGACGGATTAACATAGCGTGAATCTTTCTCTTTTTTATTTTTATCTAAAAAAATTATTAATTGAAATGATCCCCCTACTGGCATGTTCCAGATGCATTAAATAAAGATTATTTACGAATACCCAAGTACTTTCCATAAATTCTTTAATTTGCTTTTATAATTTGATGAAGTTTATTAGAAGCTGTAGCTAAAAGCTGCTTATAAGAATGCAGCACGCTTGATCTGTACGTTTTGTCCGGCCATCCTCCGTTTGCACGATAACCTGAAAATGGATTAATTTTTGCAAATTCTGTTTGGTAATATGATCATCAAGATTTTAGTTAGACTGTATCAACTTTTTCAGGCGGCTTTATCGTGCTTCAAGTCGATTGCATGAGGTAAACAGTGAGTGTTAATAATACCAGCTTTGATTAACTGTGAAAATACATCTAAATCCTCATTTGATGCTTGTTGAGGTAGACTGTCTGGCTACAAATCCTCCTGGAGCTTCTTCATCAAAATACTGGCATGCCATTTAACAATCGTTTCGTCATGAATAAATACACTGTTACTTTCTGTTTATCTTTTAAGCATTGTTGACATGGACACGCATACGTGACGCTCGCTTTGTTGCAGCTAAAGCTCCTTCTTGGAATGTTTGCAAGATTTTATTACATTTTTTTCTTATCATTTCCTGTCTTGAATTGTTTACTATTCCCTATTTGAATGTAACCAATGAAGGCAATCTCTATAATATTAACCGGATCCACGAACAAAATTACAAAATGGTGGTCCAAAGTTCAAGACTTACATTTTGTAAGATTATAACTTTAAAACAAAATAACTGCTTTGGACAAAGTAAATTGCAATTTGACAGTTCAATCGATGGTTCAAACTCTGCTAACTTTCGCCGACACAATTCGCCGACTCTAATACTTGCTGGTTAGTGAAAACAACCTCACACATTATAAAATACCCCAACATATACAGGGTGATTCAAATCGTGTGTAATACAATTTAAGGGGGTATTATAGAGGTCAAGGTAAACACAAAAAGTCCTATGAACATGAGTCCGAATTTGAACGATAACTGAGATATGAACAGAAATAAAAATGCCGCCTCCAAGATCAACAAGTTAATAACTCAGGTTCTGTAAAGCCCAGATTAATGAAATTTGGGGGAATAACAGTGTACATAAGTATGTGTATACTGTTAAAATTTGATTGAATTCCAACGAGAAGTTTCTGAGTTACTCAGTCAAAATTGTAACAAGTGCTGGTTAGTACTCACCAGTGAACGTGTTTTGATGTTGAATGAGTAACTCCGAAACTTCTCGTTGGAATTCGATCAAATTTTAACGGTATACACAGACTTATGTACCTTGTTATTCCTCCAAATTTCATTAACCTAGGCTTTACAGAATCTGAATTATTAACTTGTTGATCTTGGTGGCGGCATTTTTATTTCTGTTTATATGTCAGTTATCGTTCAAATTCGGACCCATGTTCATAGAACTTTTTGTGTTTACCTTGACCTCTATAATACCTAGTACTAATAATACCCCCTTAAATTGTTTTACACACGATTTGAATCACCCTGTATAAAGGTTGAAGAAATTACCCAACATTTGGTAAGTATTTTAATAGTGGAAAATAAAAGAGAAAACTTCGGGATCTCGAAGCGAATCAAGGATCAGGAACATCTGACTTTTCCCTTCTGCTACTGAATTACCGTGGACATTGGTGGAGCAAAATAGGCTTTAATGATTCCTAAATGATTCCTGACTTGCGAGCCTGCTCTTGTGTTTATGCTTCCAGTTTGACTCAGAAAAGTCTTAAAGACATTGAGACAGCATTGATGTTATAGTGTCCGTAATGGCTTAGTGGTAGAATCTACGGTAGAATCTAACCGTGGTCCCTGGTTAGAACATGGAATTTTTTCCTTTCATTTTCCATTCTTAAAATATTGTATACGTTTTTTCTATAGCACAAATCTTATTCTGCTATTATGATGCAATAATAAAAAGATGTCGCATGAAGCGTCCAACGAATATTATATAATCTTTCTTCGTTATTACGCTATCAATTATAGCTTACTGATAGTTTAAAAGCTATAGTCTTATAAAACGTAAGTTCTGAATTCTTGACCACCACTAATAACTTTTATTCATTTATTTTATATTTATTAAGTAGCAGAAGAATAAAGCTTGAATTAAATTGATTTTAATTGTACTACTGGGGTAGAAATTACAAGGATGGAAATTGGAGGGGACCATATATTTATGGTCTATAAATATGTAAAGGAGTGCCAAACTTAACAGTAAGCTTGAAGCAGGTCTTCAGAAAGGTTTCATGTTCAAATCGCCATACTCGTGGTCCTTGAACTGCATGCTGTAAAAAAAGACGGATTCCTCACTAAAGAGTACACGTTTCCAGTCATCTGCACCCCACATAAGACATTTTCGGCATGTAGGTTCCTGTAGGCAAGATCTACATTATTAAAAGTTTGGGCCAGAGTGTCCCAGTCAGTTCGGAGTTCATCAGTCCCGTGGTCTTTAGAACTATTAATGATTTCAAATGGCAACCTATGGCATATGCTATATTATTCGTTTGGAAATAAGAAAATAAAGATGGAGTTCTGTTGCATTTTCTGAATACTGTGTTCGAGAAAATTAATTTGAACTAAGTTTGATAAAATTGTTCGAGATGATCAATTTGGGGTTAAAAAGTGTGGATAAAAGGACTATAAAATAGATGAAAAAGCCTCCCCAGAGGGGATTAATTTCTTAATACAAAACTTTAAATTATTTTGATTCCAATAAAAATAACAATTAACTTCTAATAATAACTGGAATTTAAATGGACGCGCCCAGTATTTTGCTTTTTTGGACGGATTTTAAAAATGAATAATATGTGAGACGTACCAGAGGTTATGGCTCCGAAAACTATGTATACTTCTAATAAGTCAAGGAAACTTTATTCTCATCTTCTGTCATTTGTGTAATAACTGACATCTGCATCCTACAACCAATTTTTCCTTTATGAAGAATTCTTTCATTTTTCACTAGTTTTCATACTCAATCGAATAAGATGCCTGCCATCGTTCTCTCTCAAAAACTCAATTCCATCACATTCATAACAAATTCTACAACAATGTTATTTGAACAGTAATTCAACGAATAGAAGTGTTAAGAATTTATCTTTGTAGCGTGGAAAAATAACGTATTCGAAAAAAATAAAATAAAAAACTTGCAACATCTGCTTTAAAGGTACGCAAGTTGAAAGAAGCGAACCACAAGCGTAATCAAATATTCATTTATTGGAAGAAGGACGGTCGAGTAGTCTTTTCGTATCATAGAATATTAATTCAGTTTGAATCCAATATTACTAAACATTAATGGCTTACACTTTGAAACTGTGCTTGCTTCGTAGCTAAGAAACTTCAAAGCTCGGTAACGGCAATGGAGCATTTAATACTACTATCGATTTCGCTAACCAAGAAAATAAGATGAAACACATTTCGATGGAGGGACCTCATTTCCAAGACGACTAAAAGGAATCCTACTTGAAGCCTGAAAGAGCAATCATCTGAAATAAAGGTAAAGAGGATCCATCGCTCAAAAATAGAAATAAGGCCCAGGGCCTGCCTTGCGGTAACGCACTTGACAATGAACAGCAATTTCTTGAGGAATTCAACGATGGTCGTGAACGTTCGTTTTAAACTCAACGTGTTCCTAGAGCTGAAGAAATTGAGATTTGGCTATCGTCCATGGCAATCCGCAACCCATTTGGTTCTGCCATAAACCGAGAACTCCTCTGGAGTTTGGAATGCTAGCACCCGGCGACTACGCTCTCTGGGACAATAGAAGATAAAGGGAAGTTTCCAGACGACTTCCAAGTACAATTACAGCGATGATAAGGTGAAAAGACAGAGCAAGCACCACGAGTTAAACTGTCAAAAATTTGATAACTGACACAAATTCAAGCAAGACCACCTGCAAACGAACCATTTGAAACCAGTTAAAAACGTTCCTTATGGATATGATGAAATATTACATCTTTGAAAATCAATTTAAAAAAATTATTTGCTAAGAACAACCCCTCCCCCAAAAATTATCTGCTTTAATCTTTTTACGGCTGCTTAAATTTTTGCATTAACTTTGAATTTTTAGTCAGCTTTTTAAAAATTACAGACACTACGATAAGAGCAGTCGCTTTAATATGTACATAGTTCCAAATTAAGATAATCAATAAATTTAGAGCTGCTTTAAAGTAGAAAATTTGCAGTCTTCGAAACTTTTAATTGTTTCTAGGAAAACGGCTTAATATTTAGTTTTAATAGCATGTTATTTGATTTGCTTTTTTAATTAAAAGTTATATAAAATTTTGGTTGAAAAGGGGCATTTCAAAGTATTTTTCTCCTTTAAAGGTTGCCGACCTCAGAGTAGAGAGATTACTTAGAAAACACGGAAATATTTCACTCTCAAGGCAATCCTCTTTTAAAGAGAAAGCTCTCGATATCCACCACAATTGCCTTTAAAATGGAAAATAAAAAACCAGTTGATTTCGTAAGAAATCAGTTGATTATCTCTTAAAATAAAGGTTCTCAAATTTAATTGAATATGAATCGCTCGCCTCTAAAATTAACTTCAGTTTTAAGTGAGAAATATTTTTGCCCTTTTAAAATACTAATCATTAAAATATACCCTTATTAGCGTGGATAAAAGAAATAACAAGTAATAAAAGTACGCAGTATAATCGCGTAGAAGTGGATTTCATAGATAAGGGTAGAGTTTGGATCAAAAATTATGAAATTTGTTATAAGCCAAGTGTCAATTTTTGGTGCGTATGAAATTTCAATCTTATAATATTTCTCCAATCTACAAAGGCTTAACCAATCAAAGACAAAAGAACAATTCTGTAGATGTGCAATTAAGTTTGGAATGGCATAGTAATGTAAAGAGTCTACTCGAGTACAAGGATTGGGCAAAATAATGAAAACTGCCATCTCCGATTGACTGCCTCCTGCTTATACTACTAGTTGGCTCTATCCAACTACTTTAAAAATGAATATCTGATATTATTTCTGGTTAGAGTGGACCTTATGCAAGTACACTTGTACCCTAGTCCGTCTGTTTAATTAAGTGGCCATCAGGTCAGATCTGACAGATTCCAACGAGGGGAAATTGTTGGAACCCAGTTAGCTGGCGCGTCTTTTACAAATTCGCCCTAACTCTTGGAGTATCGAGAGTTACTGTATCAGAAGTTTCGTGAATGCATACAGAGTTAGTGGGAAAATGTCGTATACAAAATACAAGATTGGAAGGAAACAGAGGCAGACGTTGACTGACAAGACAGGAAGGCATCGAGGAGGACTGTCAGCGCCAACAGAAAGACGACAGCGACGAAAGTGACTGCAGAGCTGAATGTGGATTTGCAGCTCCCCATTTCTGTAAAAACAATTCGGAGGGAACTTGACAAAATATTCATGGACGAACTGCTATTTTCAAATAATTTATCAACTCACTTTTGTCACCCAAATCAATGAATAGTGAAGACGGCAATGGTACCATGAGCACAAAACCTGTTTGCTGGGCAATGGAAACATTTGCTCTGGTAAGATGAATCCATATTCACATAATTTCCCCAGCCGTGTATATGTCTGGAGAATACAGACGGAAATGTACAATTCAGAGTCGAGGACGATACCCCTCCCTGAAAGAACTGGAGAAGTGATAGAATGATGAATGATGAATGGCTGAACATCCCATTAAAAACAATCCAAGAGTTCTGTCCATCCATTTCAAAACGGATTCAGCCTGTTTTTAAGCAAAAGGTGAACCTACGACCTCTCGTTATGTATTTTCTAGGTACGACAGCAAATCAATAAGTTGGTTCCACGAATTTTTTTGATAAGTGTACAGGAGTAGCAGTTCAATACTTATTTTTCTGTACATCCAACATCGACTGCAATGCACTTTCCCCACCGATCAGACGAGAAGTGCTGGCTAGCCAATGTCTTCATCGGGCCGAAGAGGTGATAATCCGATGGCGCCAAATCTGCACTGCATGGCGGATGGTCCATGATTTTGCAGCCGTACATAGCGATTATTTTCCTTGACCGCCATGACGACATGCGGCCTTGCGTTGTCGTGAAGAAGGCGGACGTGGTCACTCTGTCGCTTATCACGCAAGGCACGGCGTAGCTTGATAAGCCTGGCAATGTAGGATATTGCATTGACTGTTCCACATGCTGTGCGGCAGTGTTTACACCAGCAGCCGAAGACGTTTCATGCAACTGGCATATCCAAATTTGTATCACGGTGGGAAAATGCATATTGCCGTCGGTGGTGAATGTATAGACAAATAAGTAATGAACTGCTACTTCTGCACACCTAATGTCGTCTTGTTTGACCAATAAATTACTGTGATAAAAATTCGTGGAACCGACTTATTGATTTGCCTTCATATTTTCATTTTTTTTGTCCAACCCTTGTATCAAACTATGGTGCCATGAAGCCCCACTTACTCCCTTGTACGAGGGTTGTTCAAGAATTTTTATCTCCGGGTCCGTAACTTTTTTATATGGTAACCGATTTTCAAAATTACTTTTGTATCTGATACTTACATTTGTCCTCTATGTAATGCACTATTCACTTTTCGACATAGTCACCATCCCTTTCCACACATTGCGCCAACGCATGAGTAGTCGGGTGAATCCATCGAAGAGGAATTCCAGGCTGGTTGTCGACACGAGGATTAAATGGCATCTTTTACCTCGTCGTCAGAACGCAACTCAAGTTCCTTAAGGTGCTCTTTCTTCTTTGGGAAGTGGTGAAAGTCGCAAGGTGCAAAGTCTTTCATTTTTGAACTGCAGTTTTTCATCTAAGAACTCTAGGCGCTGCAATGCCTCTGGTCTGTGGCGATCGTTTGCAGGCGGGCGTTATCGTGCTACAGAAGAGGGCCCAAAGCTGCCATTCAATCCTGGTGTCGACAACAACCCCGGAATTTCTCTCCGACGGGTTCAAATGCAAGTATCTGAATTTTTAAAACCAGTTAACAAATAAAAAAGTTACGCACCAGGAGGCAAAAATTCTTGAACAACCCTCGTACGTTCATGTAGCCAGAAAAGGAATTTTCACGAGCTTCTGAACAATATTTTTGAAAAAAGTGCATGTTATATACGAAGATTTACAATATTTAGTAAAATGAAGCATGAAAAGCAGCATGATTCGTGGATAAGTCGACCTTTGCTTTTTAGGATGAATTTTGAGATTTAAATTTCTCGAATTATTAACGAGTACTGTATAAAGTGTTAGTTTGTTATTATTCATGTCTACAATTAAAAAAACTCAGAAACAGTTAAGTTAATGGTACAGCTCATCGAGTCAAATTTTATGCATTTTTATTTGCTCACACATCTGTAAAGTTATGTTTGTTTTATTTTGAACTTCATTAATATATTATAAATCAGAGTCAGTTGGAACGTTTGTTCTTTTACAACTCAGAAAATTCTCAACGAATCTTCACGAAATTTTCCATGTACGTAGTTAGTGTCACTGTGCTTTATGTAGGGTACTTTTTATATCGTATATATATAAATTTTTTAAGTTATTCTTATTTTTTGAAAAATTGAATTGCTTTCAAAGGATGTCACTAGATGGCGATACCATCTTATCGAAAAGTTAAAACTGTCAGCTGATGTTACGTATTTGTTGCTGAATAGTCTGCTGCGAGCTGACAGTTTTGTTGCGTTGTACGATCGTAAATTATATTGTTAAGTTTGAGATATACGTGAATTCATGCAACAGAGAGGACTAAAATCGCTTCTTCCAAAAATACACCAATCCAATTGCTGACTACAACAACAGAATTTGCGCGGAAATTTTGAGGAATGGTTTTGAATTAATTATTCCTCGGGACCAAAATCGTCAAAAACAAGGAAACCACACAGCTAAATACACCACGGCTCACTCCTGCCCAAAACTTAGCTGTATTTAGGAGTGAGCCGTGGTGTATTTAGTGCTTCAATTGGCTTCACTTTGGTGGCGATGTTAACAATAGGATTCGGGATCTACCTTTAATATATGTCATTGGAATAAACAGCCCGAGCAACGCTCGACGGGCATATCAGCCAGCTAGGCTTTTGTTTTCAAAGGATGTCACTAGATGGCGATGCCAGACGAAGAATGTTTCATTTTATTCATTTTTCCCAGACTTTCAAGATCGCAGGTACATATTTTCAGGAAGCTTGCTTCTCTCACGGTCAGTTATACGTTGCTTGCTCCCGTGTGTCCAGCTGTCGAAATTTACATGTTTTTGCGCCAAAAGGGAAACAAATACAACTGAAATGGACTTGAATGCACAACTACTTTGCCTGTGTAGCTGATTCATTTATCTTATTTTTTTTTCATTATTTACTTTTGTAAATGTAATTTAATTTTCTTTCGTTTCCAGTTCATTGTTCATAAATCATTATTTTTGGTTTAAAATGATTATGAACGGTTTGGAGAAGGCTTTCTAGACTTATTCTCATTTTCTTGCATTTCGTTCATACTTTGTTAATCATAGTTCAATTTTTAACATAACAAACGATGGTTAAAAAAATTACTCAACGAATCTTTTCTACCCGGGCGAAGCCGGGTAATATTGCTAGTAGAATTTAATTTTGATGGCAATATTTTATCAATACGAATAATGAATTAAAAACAATCCATTAAACGTTACGCCGACGATATCACTGAAATGTGAATATGAAACTGAAATGCTCAATGAATATTATCTATAGCGCTATGATCAAAAAAATTTTATTACAAGAATTCATGTTTCAAAACCTCATTCTCCAATATAATAATATTTATGATTTTGGAAGCTTCGTTGATAGCTTGCAATCGTACAAAATTAAAAAAAAAATTAATTGAATGTATTTTTGAAATAAACATCGAATATCATAGGCCGCAGAAATAAATAAAAAAGTAATTTATAGGATATATACGTTGATAAACAGGAGAGAACTTTTAATCTATTGATTTGGCATTAAAATGAAAGTGTGACATTTATTGCTATAGAATTAATTATTTCCAACTAATTTCCACTGATTTAATGTTTAAAGGATAAACTTAGCGAAGAGCCAACTATTGACCAATAAATCGTCTACAGAAGTTATGGGAAAATATACAAATGTTTAAAATGTACATTAAACGTGTTATAAATGTTTTTCAAAAACGAGATGACTGGCATTTTAATTGCCATTTAAATAATTAAGTTTTTTTTTCAACAATCTATGCGGCGATGAAGGAAAGCATTTCCATTTTATTTCAGGTGCAATTTCGCTCATCAACGTTCATTATTCTGTCACCCTGAATTTTAAATTGGAATTATTTAAGTCTTTAACTGCGATACGCAGATCGGCTTATCTTAAAGTTAAAATTGACTTCATATTTAGAGTATTTTTATTTAGTTTCTAAATTTACAAAACATCAAATATATACATATTAATAAAATACCAATACGTTGAGACTAGAACGATTTCCAAAAAGATAAAACTAATATCCTAAAATTAACGCTTGATAAAGTTTTGATATTTTTTTTTCTTTTTTCGGGGCCACTTACTCGTTTCTAAGCTTATGTAATTTATTTAATTCGCGCGAATAAACATAGATGATTTCTTTTGTTTTTATTGTTGAGATATTAGTTTTATCTTTTTGAAAATATATACAGATTAGCATTTTGATTCTGATTTAAATTGTATCCGCGTAAATAAAGAACACTCATTGTTTTAATATATGAACTGTATTAAATAAAGATTTTTTTGCTATATCTTTTATAGTATTTATCATAACGTGGCAATTGAGAGAGGCGTTTAAAAGTCACAGGATTTTAAGCGTGTCCGTTTTTTTAAAGAATTCTACACTGCAGCGGCAATGAACCCTGAATAAAAGAGCACTGGACTGAAAATCAATTCTGCAATATTGCGTTTTATTATCATATTATTTTATAGAATATTATAAATTCTTTAAAACAAATTAGACTGAATTCTTAGGCGCCTTTGCATTGCATTTATCTTCTGGTATGAAAGAGAAGTTAAAGAACCTAGCTGTACGTGATAGCAGCAGCTTTTGGCTGAAAATCTTTAAGACTTAAGATGAAAGCAAAGGAAAAGAAGCAGGCAAACGACGTTCACTTACTTTCGAGCGACGATATGATGAAGATTTTCTCATGGGGCCCGTTCGTAAAGTCCGAGACGGGGCGGTTGGAATCGGTGGCCGCGAACAAGTCCATCGGTGCCACGGACGGCTCTCGGTGTGCATCCAGCGAGCGGGGCACAAGCAGCTCGTCACCACGCGCCCAACAAGCGCTCCGTGTTTACGACGGGGGAACATCGATAAGCGCCAAGCGGAGCGGACGAACCGCCGACTACGAGGCTCTTACTTCCAATAGCTGTCATGATGGACCATGCATTATGAATGGTACAACCGAGGGAACTTCTCTCCTAGAGAGGTAGAGATAGATATATATATATGTGAACGCGCACACATACGGACAGACATTGGCACGAGAGTGAAAGGCGCGCGCACAGATGCTCTCCCTGCCGAGATCGATAAAGTTCATTTTAATGAGGTTATCCTCGAATGAAATGAACCGAGCGATGAGTTAAGCGAGCCAAAGAAATGTTTCGATTTTTCTTGACCGTTTTCTAAACCTTTCTATAAAACAGAAATGAATCCATTAATAAAACAAGAGAGGAGAAACAGAAATGACAAATGATTGATACCAATCAATAGGTTCTACAAAAACGAACATTTTCTTAATTCCTTGTTATTGCGAAAAAAGTAGATGTGCATCTTAAAAGAAATCTTTCAAGAATTCCAATTAAAGAAATTTTAAAATTGCACGAGATGTCAATATTCTACAGTAACGATTTTGGAAATCCGTTTTGATCACAAAACTTGACTTTCATGATTATATTGGTAACCTCATAATACAACATAAAACGAATTTATACTTAATGAGAAATTTGCGAAGAATATTAACAAATTTGCTTAGGTCGCAAATTAATTAGTGCCAGGGTCCTCAGCTTCAAAATTTGCTATCAAGTCAAGAGATTAAAATATGCCGACAATGAACTTATTCGAATAAGTTTATCCTTGAAGAAGTATGATTCAGTAACTGTAATTCTCAATAATCTTTCACTCCCTACACTGGAATGTAACGAACTTAAAAGAATTATATAAAGCTCTTACACATAAAATCCCGTCCTGCTCATTTTATCTTAGACTGGTTTTTCTTCTCGAACACCATTCGAGCGATTCGAATAAAGCATTTTGAGCTTCAAACCCCAATTATGTAATTGTTGACGCAACGCATTTAGAACGAGTGTTAATACGAGAGCTTATGCTCAATATGTGAGCATTTGTACGCACGCTTTTCATCTTCAAATTAGTGAAAACGTGTTAAAACTATGATTGTTAATTTTTTCATTAAATTTGTTTGTTTATTTATTTATTTATTTAATATAAGCTCTCGTACAAAATAAAATTACAACGATAAAAGGCACAATATTTATAAGATTTGAAAGACGACAGATTTGTAAGGGTTATACTGAGCCCTAACGGCGAACAAGGGACACTGAAAATTACATAAACCTAACCAAGGCAACTACTCGTTAATCATGTATTGCTTCAGGTTACGTTTAAAAATGAAAGCAAGACAGGATACACTTGTGGGAAGTACAAAGGGCAGCCATGCTCCGTAAAGTAAAAAGTAAATTGTTCCAAAGAAATATTGCACTTAAAAAAAGAAAAGTACTGGATAAAAACGTTGTCGTCTAAAACGGAAACTCAAACTGGTAACGACGAGTTTGTCGGACTTTACCACCTGTTTTAAACCAGTCTCTAACAAAATTTGCAGGATGGTTCTCATAACGAAATATCTTTTGATATGTTAACATGGAAATCCTTGTTCCAATTTTTTTCCAGTAAAAAAAAACGTCACAGACCAAGGGAACGCATTTCAAATTTTCTTCATCGAATTTTCAATTTATCCAAGAAATTATTCTTCTGCATTCATATAATTTTAATTTTTTACTTCAGTCCTTAGACTACTGAAATTTACTCCAAATGCTAAATTAAAACATTAAAATTTCACTTCATTGTGATAAAGTTTGATAGGGAATCAAGTTCCAAAAGTCCACCAAATTTGTTTTTGAGATACGCTGTTAAAAAAAATCGGTGAAAACAAATGAAGTTTTCAAGTTAATCTGTATGAAGATGAACTATTGGGTTATAATTATTCTTTACAAAAACATAAAACGAATAGCTAAACAATAAAAGTAACAGAAATTAAAAGTTATCATGTACGTTTATTAGCGCGATAAATTACATAAGATTAGAACCGAGTAAGCGGTCTCGAAAAAAAGAAAAAAAAAAATTTTTAGATTTCAAAATTACAATAAAATGTCTCCTCGGCTAACGTCAAAAAGTACGTAAATAAAAACATTACTTGACAATAGATGATAATTTTTAATTTCTATATTTTTTATTGTTGAGATATTAGTTTTATCTTTTTGAAAATCGTTCTGGGCTGAACATATTGGTATTTCATAATTTCATCGTTATTGGCCGATAAAGCCAAAGAAAAACTTATTTCACCAGCGACAGTTTCCAGGCATCACACAACTATGGGCAAGGTAAAAGGTAGATACCTGGGTTCTACATGAACTCACCAAACATCAGTAGATAGGAATCAGCAAATATGCACTGCCCGCCAAAGACAGGAGGACAGAGCCCATTCTGCATCGGATCATGACGGTTTATGAAAAATGTATGCTTTATAATAAGAGAAAGCTAACAGAGCAGTGGCTGAATAAAGGGAACCACCGAAACAAATAACCAAACCTCCATGATGGGAGCACGACCACATGTCTAATGAAATCATGTAGAGAATCAACACCCTTGTCCTCCTTTCACTTGCTGACTTCGGCCCAATCGGTCTTTTACATGTTTCGCAATTTGGAGCATTTCTTCAGGGGCAAACAGTTCACTAGCCAAGATGCCATGATTGATGCTGTCAGCGATTACTTAGACCATCGTGATGCCAACTTTTGTCACTGCGGCATTTTTGCACTGAAATCGCCTTTGCTGCCGTTGTTTATTTGTTATCAGATTTTAAATGTTCCCATATAATTACTTATTCATAGTGTCCATTTTTCGGGCAAGCTCGGACAGCTGCTCATTGTAAATTTGTCTTTGGAGATAGGGTCTAAGGCATACGAATTTTTTTATGGTTCTGTAGTGGACAAATGTTATTCGTTGACAAATTTTTGTTAATTTTTAATTTTCAGTATCTTAAATGGATATCCCATTACAATCATAAAGGAATGTGGGTGAAAAACCGTTATTGCAAAGGATCATTGGAAAGAGAAAGAATACAAGTGAGAATTGCACAATATTGTATTGACGCTTGAAGTAATCTTTTTTTTGTATTTTTTATTTATTTTTTTTTTGATAGCCACTTCTATCATCTTAGATTCTTCTTACATCCTGCAATAGCAATATTCTTGTTGCCACATGGTGAAAAAAAAATAAATAAAAGAAAATCCATGATGAAACACTTCCTGCTTCCTTCTTCAGGTGACGAAATTGATGGGACAACGAGGGTATTGCAGGATGTAAGAAGCCAACTAACTTGATGGCAGCGGTGATCCAAAATATTACTTCAAGCTGCCATTACAATGCTCTCAGATTGGGTGATTTTTGCAATGTTGTGTAATCTGACTTTTATTTTTTCACTTTCCCACAATCCTTTGGAACAATGGTTTTCAGCAACAGTTTTTCCCGACAATGGTTTCACCCAAAAACCTTTATTCTTTTAATTAATGAATTAAGCCAATACCTCCTAGAAAGAGTGTTGATTAAACACAATGTTTAAAATAAATTACAGACTGTTGTTAATATCACGGATGCAGAAATATACTGACAACTTAATCCGTATATTATAGAATTTTGGAAATGAAAGCATTACAATCTACGCAATCATCTGAGTACATTTAATAACTACAACGGAAAAATTGTTTTCCATCTATGAAGAATGAATACAATTTGCTTGAACGTCATTAACAAAACACGAAATTTTTGTTTGTGCATTCAACTGAAATGTTTAGGGAGTCTCTAAAAATAAAAACATCAATAACAGACGCTTCGATTAATTTTTTACGTTAATAAAAGATTAATGAATCGATTTTTTTACCCGATTCTGCATTCGCAAATATTGATCCACGAATTCTACAGTTTATTTAGGAGAAAAAAAAATTCTTTAAATAATACATCATTTTACGTTTGTTTGAAAAACGTTCTAAAAGAACTTTATACATCGTCCTTTGCTATCTGATGTATAATTTAGGAATTGCACTAAATGGTTTTGTCTAAGATGTCGTCGGTCGTTACGATCAAATATTCATTCGACACAAGAGCATTCAATGTCAACGTGTTTTATCAACATTAATTAACTTTCTGGGCAAAAAGGTTCTAATTAAGAGCAACATGTAATTAAGAGCAACATGCACTGCATAAAAAATTCAAAGGTGTTATACGAAATTGCCGTCATTTTTAGTCTTGAACAAAGAAAATGTGCTATTATATCTTTGAGCAGTTTAAGTCCTCCGTTTGGTGGATGCTACACTTTAAAAATGGCTACCTCTGCGGGAAAAGTTATTTATTGACAGAGCGCTACGTCCTGAAAATTTCACCGGCAGCACTCCTTTGGGGAACATTTTTAGTCTGCTATGGTATTTAGTTTTACTGGCATCTGAGAGAAAGTGTCCTTCGCTTAAATTTTAATTCATCTAAAACTCATTTCTAATGCACGAAGCAATCGCGTGAACGAGTGTTGCGTCTTGTGTGAATTGGCGGATCAAGTGAACAGGTGAACGCGATTTATACGTTGAATAACGCCACTCAACCGTAAATTAATGACAAAAGGGTTAAATTTCCTTGGAAAGTTCAAAAGGAAAGGAAGATTAAAAGAAGGATTAGTCCTAATAATCTTTAAAGTTTTACATAAAAGTTATTAAAAAATATCGAATGTTCTACGCAGTACTTGAATTCACAATTCTAGCCAAGATGTAATTAGAAAATTTTGCTTTGTTTTATTTTTATGCTTTTTTGCGTTTTCATTTATGTCACAAATAAGAGTTTTTGGCTCGGTTTCATACAGAAAATTAATTTTTTTTCTTTTTTATTTTTCTTTCACAAACTTTCAATTAAAATCATCTGCTCGGTGTTAGTAATTTTAAAGAGAAAACTGTCTATTCTCTTAGCATTAGTACAAATTTGTGGCTTCTATGCTCTAAGTTCGCACCTGCTAGGTTTAACGTCAAAGTGAATTTATTCTCCGCTTCACAATTTTCATCTAGTAAGTCTATTATAATTGATTTTCTCAACGTAAAGATGAAATTTATTTCTATTTTCCGAGCATGATTCTGCATTATGAAGTTGGATTTTAGTTTTCGTGTAAGTTAAAAGATTAATATTCAGTCATTTGAAACATAATTGAACGGAACTTGTATACTTAACACCTAAACGCAAGGTAAAGTAACTTTAACAGCTATAAAAATTTAAATAATTAAAAATTCGTATAAATTTTGTTAACACAGCATAAACTTTAATATTATTGTTGATTGGAAAAAGCTTCAGTCCGGAAAACATTCTCCAGAGGCGGATCCAAAACAGGACCAAGTCAAGAAGCTCAAGTGAAGAGATCAGAAAAATCATGTCAGTGGATGTGCTCAGGGTTCAAAAATACTTTTAAAAATTTTGAGGACACCACGGAAAAAAAAGTCCTGTAAGCAGTGGGAATTTTTATGACAAAGACCCAAAATGCGATTTAATGATGCAAGACATAGCTCCATGAAAATTACAGAAAAGAGAGCGTGTATTATATTAGGGCCAGTCAAATGAAAACGATATTTTTAAAGGCGTTGGCATATACTTGAACAAATTTAAAATGTACACCGCGGATTAAGGCAAGCATCTCATATATCCACAAGTTGACGGATTTCCTGCTCATAAAATTTCCTTGGCTGCTGAAGTAAAAAAATCGTGACCTCCTGTTGGACCTCAGCATCCTATGTGAATCGTCGTCCTTTCAAATGTCGTCTCAACGATCCGAAAACGTTAAAATCGCTCACGGTGCTATGTCAGGACTGTAGGGAGAATACTTTAGGACATTCCATCGCATCCTCATCAGTTGCTCCGTTGTCCTGTTGGTAGTATGAGGCTGGCATTGTCGTGAAGCAGGTTACTCCAGCGGTCAGCATTCCCGGCCGTTTGTTCTTGATGGCCACTCGCAAACGTTGCAGAGTTTCGCAGTATCGATCCGCATTAACGGTATTGCCCTTAGGTGTGAACTCAATGAGAAGAGGTCCTTTCAATACCACGCCACAGATTAAAGAGAAGAACATTACCTTAATGTTTTCTCCCTAATCTGTGACCACGCGCGGCTCCTCCTTCCTTGCGTTTTGGATGCCGAATGTCATTACTCTATCTAACGTTTTTCTTTGCGAACCGCATACAATCGAGTTTCTATGAATACTAACGACTCACATGAGTACCTGACATGTGTACGCATGCGCCCGTATGCTAAGGACACCTCCATGCGCATATTCTTGCTGTCAATTCTATAATCTCGTTTTCTTTTGGCTGACCCTCATAAATATGGTTAACGGGAAGCATTCTCTTTTTATTATTTTTATTTACACACTTTTATTGAACTTCACTTGTTTGTGTGTTTGTGCGCAAATTTTGTAATCAATATTTTGCCCACTTCCTGGCTACCTAGAGCTCTGCAACTTTCCCTAACGACGTCTTATCGATGACAATGCATGCTTCTATCGTTAGTTTCACTAGTCTTTCATTTATTCGTAAGTTATTTAATATTTAGGTTTAATATGTATACAGTGCAATCGTGACGTAACGACTGCCTGTATTGTTGTTTATTGTTATCGTTGTTAATTGTCTTATGTAATTGTTGTTAATTTGATCATCAATGCTAGCAAAGTTGTTGATTGTGGAGAGCATTGTTTATGATTAGCTAGCATCATGCATTGTAAACGCTTTGCCCAGATCAGACTGGGCAGATTTCCGAAGTTTTTTTGGTTTTGTAGTTATCTTATAAAAGCTATTTTTTTAAAATAAAGACTACTAAAAAGAATAAAATAAAATATATAAAATAAAAAAATTTAAAGCACACACTTTCACCTTAAAAAGTGCAGTAAAAAGTAAAAAAAATCTAATTTTAAAAAAAAGATAAAAAGTGTGGTGAATTAGATATTCATTAGGAATCCTAGGAAAAGAATCTTAGGATGCTAAGATATGGCATGTAATATATTAAACAACTTGTAATAACTTGTCATGAGTTAATATAACCTCTAAATAATGATAGTGGGAATTGGTTTAGTAGCACGTGCCCTAATGGTACCATATGGTTACTGCTGGAACTTTTCATGCTAAGATATATTACTGTTAGGCTTAATAGTATCTAAAACTAATTACTGTGAGACATATTGCTAATTAGTAGTAGTTAATCGCTTGCTTCAATAGTAGATAATAACGTATAAACACTTAGATAATTGAATATGAAAAAATAATAGATGCTTATGCATAACGCTTCAGCAATTGAGGCTCACTTCGTTTAACATTATGTGGGAATGCCTACAAATTAAAGAACTTTTATTAGTTCATATATATAAAGAATAACTTCTCTCTCCATTTAACTGTTCCCGAAATGGTCAACATGATCTTCTGCTTCGGAGAGGCAAGGAGAAACCTACATGCTGTTGTATCGAGACAGATAACCCTAATGAACGCCATCCATCTCGTCAAACAATGCGTCACATTATTCAAAGATTCAAGTTATTCAGTTATTCAAGTTTATTCGTTTACATTCTCTCTATACATTAGTTTATTTAAATAGTATTTTACAATTTAGTTTTTATATTTATATATTTTTCTAAAGGGTTTTAAAATGCAGGCTAATTCTATATATCCATGTATGATGCTATAACACGAAAATGTGCTCCCTTTATCCGCTTTGGCGGTAAAATCATTCTTGTTTTAATATTAATTCACTTCGTTTTTCTTTAAAATGTAAACATCATACTTACGACACCTCCCCCTATTTAACTGACATCTTCTCCGCATATTGGGAAAAGATGCCGCTTTTGCAGCATTCAGTTTAGGGTCATTTTTGGGCGTTTCACATTTAATGAAATGCATTCATATTTTTTCAGTTGAATGTCAATAGAACAAGCATTTTCTGGATATATTTTAAAATATCGCTTTGATTCTCATTTTCGTAAAAAAAAATGATAATCGTTTAAGTGTGGCGTCTTCCCCCGACTTACCCTATGTAAGATTTTGTCTATACCGTATATGCCTGTTGCAAATATGTGTGTTTGGAATGGAAATATCAATTATGTAGGTCACGTGCTTTGTTTATCTACATATGTAATGCGTAGTCCATTACGGTACATAGTTTTGGAAAATATTATCCTTTTGAATTCAGTATAAGCCCAAGAAATTAAAAGCTTCTCATTATGTACAAGTAAGTTCAACAATTTTTGTAATTTGCGAAGCTTTAATTTTTAAATCGGAGTGCTGCGGTGAAGTCATGTTTCGGAGGATCCTGGAATCGGGCAACTGAAGCAAGGATTGCATGGTAAGATTTTATAAAAGGAACTAATGAGATTATAGCGAAGCATGAAGAGATGAAACATTTTATTGAAATTTTTAATTTAAGCTTTACTTAACTTTCATGACATGCCTGCCTGTAAACTTTACCATGACTTTAATAAAATCTTTTTGTTGAAAGCGCATTGGCTTCAGGATGACAAAGGCAAATACCGAGAGTCTCGTCAGGAATGTTGCGGTTAGGAATTGTTGGTTTACCTCATAGAAACCCTAAACTCGTTGATCCCTTAACAGGTAATTAGGATGATATAAGAATGATGGTTCTTGAGAGGTTAAACAGCAAGTTACTAACAACCATTTTGAAAGGTAGCCTGTAATTACAATCCTGTGTTATGAATGAATATTAGTGGGAATGGGCTTACAGAATGTTTGCAAACCGAGACGTAAAAGTATTCTAAATCTCTATGGTGGCTTTTAAAGTTTCGTCTACATCAATTAATAACTTAATATCGAGAAGAACATTACTTTCCCTTACTTAGAGTGGATATCACGGTTCAGCATGCTCGATGTTGAAATCCTAATCGAACGGAGATATTTGTCTTTCTATTCATAGGTAATAATCATCGATCCATGTAGATGGGAGTAATGTAAAGTACAAAGCAAATGAATCAAATCTTATGCAACACGGGAAGAAAAAGTAGCTGTCAAAATGGCGATTTATTTACGACGGTAGCTTCGTCATTTACAATGCAATCGCACGTGTCTTCCTTGTGCTCAGACCTTCGATTGGATGGGCAATAAAGACAAATGAAAACACCTGCTATCGTTAAATGCTGATAACATATAAAATTACACTTTTATATCAGTGAGGTTGGCGAATAAACGGGGACGTAAAACAGATGAAACCATAATGAAAGTGAAAGAAGTGGTTCTCAGAGTACAGTTTCGAAAGTTTAGTAGAAAACACTTTTGGGATAAAGAATAATAAAAATCAAATGAAGAGCATTGTACCCCCATTGTAAATATTTTCGGGAAAACACTTTACGGTTTAATTTCAGTCATCAAAAGAGAGAGCGAGAGATGGGTTGTTGAGGCAATCAAGTTTTAAATTTACTGGCAATTTTTATTCAATAAAATTCAATTTTCAATCTTGTAAAATGGAATTCGTGTCATATTTCAATTTAAGCTGCCCGATTAATTTCAAGCTTAAGCAAAAAACTGCCCGATTAAAAATAATTAAAGAACAGTTTTAACCCTAGCATCAAACAAAATAAGAATATAAACTACAATTCCACAATATAAGCCATCACTTGTGTAATTGTGGTTTTCTGGGCTTATTTTGTTTGATACTACCATTTGTTCACAGTTTTCGGCATTATACCAATTTATTTTAAACCCTTATATGAAAGTTTACCACACACCTTCCTTCTACAGATGAAAAAATGAAGGAAACATGCTTTCTATTCATCTCATGATTCCTCTCGAATATTCTGTAGTTTGTTATGTTTTATCTTACCTGTCGATATTACTCTGTCGAATCGTAACTTTGATTAGACAGAAACATAGTTCTAGTTAAAATTTCACCCCCCCCCCCACACACACCCGCATAACCACACAGACACACACATAATACAAACGTCCATTCCCCCCCTCCTCCCTGAGCCAGCCGCTTCCTTAGGTAATGTATAAAGAAGAACAAGGTCATTGCAAATGAATGAAACTACTGTACTTGTTTTTTTTTATTATAAAATAATATTTAAGATATGAAAGAATAGGATCACTTATAAAGCTTGCCCACAATACAATGAAGCACAGGTAATCAATGAGAGAGCCTGTATTACAGGGCAAATGTCCAAGCGATAGTCTGATTCATGCCGTACAAAGGGCCAACATGTTTATAGATCACTTCGCCACCGTAAATCGAGCAGATTTTGTGACATAGATGGGATAGAAAATAAAGAGCGTTCTTCACATACCCCCAAAGAAAAATATCACAAGAAGTAAGGTCAGGTTCCCTAGATGACGAGCTGTATAATATAATACCAAATTGTTGGCGGAATAATATTTTGCAATAAAAAACACCCCGGACCTTGCAAACGCATATACAGATACGTATAAAACTTAAGAATAAATGCCATGTGCTAAACACGAAAAATAGTTTCATTTAGAGTTGCTATGAAATTTAGAATTGCCCGGATTGTATGCTTATTAACTATGAACGCCAAGTAGATGAACAACACACATTCTTCGATATGCAATTTTGGCTTCTTCCTTTTAATTTACACACACCTCAGCAGCATTTTCACAGCGTAATCACTAATTCTCAATAAATTAACTCAAACGGAAGGTATATTCAGCTTCAACTTTGGTCTCCATCTACCTTAGCGATCGAAATTTGGGCCACAGCCAAAAAAGAAAGGTTAGGGACCAATGCTATTTATAGAGGAGGAGAGTTTTAAAATTCAGAAAGGGTAAAGTCTAAAAAGAGCAAGCGAAGAAGAGAAATTAACGTTAAGAATAGAAGATGCTATACCGTGTTGCATAAGCGCAATTTCATAAAGCATAAAAAATGAAATGACATCTTCCACTCGTTTAAATTTTAAAAGTTCTTGGGAAGATTGCAGTGGCAGTGCGCCTTTTAAACTTTTAAATTGTTCGGTATAAAATTTTCCAAACTTTACTTTGATGAAAGGTAAAAGCGCAAGCCGAGTTCATAAAAGTTTTATTAAGCACTGAAATACGATTTTTAGATCGGGAGTTCAGTTTTTTTCATGTAGCCCTCTGTGAAAATCTCGCCAAAGCTGCGAAAAACTTTGAAAGATTATCGTCGTCAAAGTAGACTCAAAGGGCGCCTTATCCGATTTAAAGCTTCTATAGAATTCTATATAAAATCCTGTTAATAATCAACATTCTAGGCAATGTCACGGCACATCAAGGAGAGATCGATATTTTTTAAAACAGAAGAAACTTCAACTGTATTAAAGACTAAGATAGAAAGATTAATATTTGCTAATGTTTTGTAGTTTTTAACAGTAATCATTAAACAGAACATTAGAAATTAACTTAGGACTCTTCGCTATTTTCAAGGTATAAATTTTCTAAAATAACAACGGCTTTTGGGGTACAAGCTATTGGAAGCCATGTTTGAAGGAGGTCTCTCGTGTTGTTTGTGGCAGACCGACCCAGACAACCTTTCGGACAATCTGCTCACAATGGATTAGTGGTAGGTTCATTAATATGACCCGGAAACTAAACAAGGAAACATGCGTTATCATCACCCTTCAATAATGGCGCGAACCTAGCCGCTATCGGAGATATTCATGATGAGTGACTTTTGAGATTCCCACAGTATGACCCTAACTGACTATGCTCGTAAAAACACACAGTAGCTTGGAAGCATTACCCCGACCTCCTAAAAAATTTATGGGAAGCCATCAAGGAGAAGCGCCATGGAAAGCTCAAGAAGAGGGTTCGTCTTTTCCAGGACAACGCGCCCACCCATTCAGCACAGGGGACCATGAAGCTTTCAGACGAGCTGGGATGCTAAATTTTGCTTCATCCATTCTTACTCTCCCCACCTGGGGCAAAGCGATTACTTCCTCTTCCCTACCTCATGAAATAATTCCCTGGAAGGCGATTCCCATATGACGATAAGGCAGTTTCGAAAATGGAAAGCTTCGTTAATAGCCAAAGTGAAACCTCCTTTAAAAATATCTTCCAACAGCTTATTTTGTAATCATCTTATGCTGAGTGTGACATTTATCTTGAGACATCGAGAAAAACGCATTGTACGAAAAAATTGTTCTCTACCAAACTTGTTCATATGAAGAGGGGACATAAAATGGCCCTATCAGTTTCACTGTAAGTGGTGCTTAATCGGTGGAAATCGGCTTAACTTAATTTCTTAAAAGGGAACCTTTTTTATTGCATATTCGGATTCTATCCAAAAATATGCAGGGTCTTCTAAAATATTTTTTAAGTACTGCAAATAGAGGCAGCGATTAGCAGTTCAAATTTGCGTTATAGAAAAGGACTAACTTTACACCAGCATTTCTGTCCGTGGCTCGTTGGTATATAAGTAATAATCTAAATGTGCCTTTACTAGACGACGTCGGCCAATTTAATTCCAATATACGATTTTTGGAACTACTATAGAAAGCGTCTCCGTAATTAGAGACCTTTGGATTCTTTTGGATGCCTGGTTGTCCTTTAATAATCTTGTCTACTTCATATCTGCTTTTGCTAATCGTTGATTGGTTTAATTACCCACATTTCATTAGATTATTCGATGTGTTTATCTTTTCACGGTTGAATTATGCTTCTGTTGTGTGTCTTGGTATTACGAATGTAAAAAATTTGGAGAGTAAAACATTACAAAAAATAGTTTATTTATATTTTGCAGCGGCGCATTTATCCTGTGTTGCTTTTTTTTCTTTTTGAATAACGTTTCTGTGCCTCTTTACATAATCACTTACCACTTAGTTACGACGCTTTTTTTAATGATCTTGTTTTTTTTTTTCTAATATTATTTGTCTGATCTGGGTTTAGTTGATTTTGTGTCCTGTTCCTAATATTATTTTGGGGATATCTGTTTATAGTATTCATGAAGTTCGATCTAAAGTTTCACTAATTAGACTAAAAAGTTTGTATGTTAAAGAATTCAATGATTTTTTTGATTTTCCTTTTTTGTTCTGTTCAAGAAAATTGTAAAAAAAACTGCATTATTTTTGTTTTGAACGTTTTTATAATTGAATAATATTTTCTATTTTTCTTTTACCTTTTACATTGTCTTAGGCATTGCTGTTCCATGTTTCTTTGTAAATTGTTCTAATTTTATGTTAGCTTCTCGCATGTGTGAATAAATTCTGGAATCCATATTCACAGAAATAAAACTTTATTTTAACACCACTATAATACTACCCGTATCTAAAATTTCCCCCATACGGAAAAAAATTCTTGTAATAATACATAAATGAAACAATCGAAATGCATCTATTTGTTATCCTTTTTTCTTAGATTCGTTTGACAATTTGTTTTAAAGAGCTTTAAAGCCAGCGTGCGACAGGCAGATAACGCCGTATGACTTGAACAATTTATTTGGATCGACTTTAGTCGTAAATTAATGATGAGAATTAGCGCTGAGCATTAGATCGGATTTTTCCACTAAACAGCTTATTCCCTTTAAAGAGCAAAGACAAATTATGAAATTGTAATTAAATATCAATCCAATAAAAATCGATTTTTACATTAGATTTCTAACACTTAATATCAGTTGCTTACGCGTAACGGTCATTATTCGTTATATAAACTCTAACAAATACATTAAATATTCATTTAATTCAAGTATATCTCTACGCTACGTACAATACCATTTTCCATAACGTCCAATATGCTTCTCCCATCTTGTTTATTCCATTCTTTCATCGCTGATAGGACCAACACGGCCAAAATCAATCCTACACAAGGTGCACCTCAGGAAAATTAAATTGCAGAAGATCTAATGAACAATCGCCAATCACTATCAGTGAGCTTTGAGATCTACCAAACCAATATTAAGTAATTCTCTAATGGACGCTGCCACGCTTTCTTCGGTCTCCCTCTTCCATATTCTCACCCATACGGCCTGTTTACATTTTGGTTCATCGACCATTTATTTCACAAGCCCAGATATCCTCAAAGCAGACTTAGAAGACTACATCTACTTTTGTTCATTACTGCACGTATATCTCTTATATTACCAGCCAATCCCCTTAAAGATTTCATCTCCACCACACTAAGACGTTTCCTACGCTTCTAGTGCAACACAGAAGATTCAAAACGAAATAAAGAAGCCAAAATAAGGAAGACTATTCTGCAGAGTTATCGGTGTCATTTATATTTATTAAGTAGCGGACGAATAGAGCGTTTACAAAGTCCGTCTGTCCGTCCCTCCGTCTGTCCCCTTCATAATTTCCGCATTTTTTTGAGGTAGGAATTTGAAATTCGGAATCTAGCTTATCACGGGCATGTGCACCTTCAGTATTTAGTTTGGTTTTGATTAGTCCACTGGGGTCGGAGTTTCGGGGGTGGGAGTTAGTGGGGACCAAAAGGTATACGTGTATTTAGGTATGTAAAGGAGCGAAATTTGTTATGTAGATTCCTCTAGACAAGATCTACATTACTATGGAGATTACTATGGGCCAAATTGTCCCAATAAAGTCGGAGTAGTGGGGGTGGCAGTCACTTGGTCTTTAGAACTATGGCAACATTTGGCATGTGATATATCATTCGATCGGAAATGATGAGAAACGAAAGATGATAGAGCTCTTTTATATTTTCGATTAAAAACTTGGATGGTTAAAAAGTGCAGATAAAAAGGTAAAAATAGCACATCTCAGAACTTCCGCTACTTTCCTTTACCTGCCTCGGGAGGATTAATTTCTTTTATTAAGTAATCAATCTAAAAAAATATGACTAAGAACTCTGTATATGAATCTGCTGCCAAACTAGTCAAATTCAAAATGGCAGAATCGGTATAGTTGATATTTCTGACTACTGTAAGAGGTTTTTGAATCAGCATTTTTTTTTTTTTGCTCAAGTTACAGAACTTTATTTAGCGATTAAAACATTTTTTTAAAATCAAACCCTTTGTGCGATTACATACGGTTATGATCAGTCCTTTGCAGAGAAAATGTGAGGTCCGGGACAATTAGCATTTCTGAGGCGCTTTTCAGACCCTTTTAATGTGAGGGGCAGCGCTCCGCTTCTCTTGTTCCTCCCCCCTTCCACCTTTCCGAAAAGCCCTGGTCATGATAGAAGTATCACAACTTAGTATTTCTAAAAGACGGATTCAGCTATTTGGATCAGCTATTTGGATCAGCTGTTTGGATCAGTCAAATGGATCAGCCAAATGGATCAGCAGTTTGAATCAGACAGCTGTTTCAGCCATTTTGATAAGCTAAATGGATCAGTCATTAGGATAAGCTAAATGGACCAGTCATTGGGATAAGCTAAATGGACCAGCCATTTGGATAAGCTAAACAGATCAACTGAATGGATTAGCGGTTTGAATTAAACAACAGGTCCGCCATTTAGGGATAAGCTAAATAGATCAGTCATTGGGAGAAGCTAAATGGATCAACCCACTTGGATAAGGTAGATGGATCAGCCATTTGGATAAGCTAAATATCAAACAGCTAATGGAAAACTATCAGCCATGTTACCGGAAGCTGTTGGAGCAAAACGAACCAGTCATAGTCCTCTTACTTCTATTCCATCTAGTTAGCTAGCCGAGACTTAACTAGAGATGGTGCAACGTTTTCCATTTAAAGCACTTAACCGATTGTTAACTAACCGAAAGTTAGAGTCGTTTTAACTGATGTTGTTGTAACCGGCCGTAAGCAGGATAGGGACTACTTGGTGGTGACATTTTCAAGTTTATCCAAGAAAGTATCCGTGAATTTTGGAAACTTATCTCCTAATCTATGACAGATAGAGGCATAGTATCAATTGCAAAGTTGTAGAGCACCCTTCAATTACTTTAAATTGAATGTTAAAATCATTGCTTTATTGGGGGGAATTAAAGAAAAAAGTTGATAAGGTGCTTCACGCCATTTGCAGAGTACATTCTATCTTTTCCCAAATCAGACTATCATCCGGGTAGATATTTAACACCAAGGTAACTAGAGCAAGTCTACCAAATATTAATACTATTAATATTATGTTATAGTAGGATGTAGCTAGCTAATGAATAGGGGAGATGAATTCGGCGTCTGCTATGAGCGCTTTCCTAAGTTTCTAGGGAAGAAAGTACGCATTACTCATTATAAAATAGAACTGCAATTATTTTACACGCATCTATGATTCTTGGTTCTTAATTTTTTTTTTTTTTCAAAAAAACTTTATCTTCTTCTTACTGTCGGCTTAATCCGTTTATCACCCACATAGCCGAAGCAATCTAAGTCAAAACTTTGGAATTTTTTCTCCCTTTTGATTAGCTCTCCAGTTGACAGCATTGTCATCTCGTTCTAAAACCAAATTTTGGTGCATTGATGTATGTGAAGCTGCTAGCTAATACATTTAGGTGTGACAAACAACATTAAGCTTTAAAATGTCAAGGATCTTCACGTTTAATGCAGCTTTTTCCATATATAAAGATAATTCAATTCTCAATCGAATGCTGAAGCCAACTCAATATGGTTGATGCTGCAAAAAAACGCTTTCATTCAATCAGCATCATCATAAAGTTCAAATGTGAAGATTGGAAAACTTATTTAACGTTTTTACCTTAGACTTTCAATTTAAAATCTTCGTGACATTATGCCGATAACATTTTAAAGTGCATCTCGTATGAACTCTAAGGGTCTTTCATTTCTTAAGTAAAGATATTTCTAAATGTCGATCCCACGTGCTCTTCATGGCTTTTTCCAAATTGCAGGAAAAGGTTAAATGGCAACTGCATCGAAAATATTCTAAGACCTTTAGGATCTCAGATTCTCTTTTAAATTTAATCCATTTTGCATTGAAAATAAAAAAAACAACTTTCGAAAGTCACTTACCGATCGTTTGTTTATTAGTCTTGAGAGCAATTGAGTGCTTTATCTTGAAAAAACGATCAATAAAGAATGAGATTTTAAAATATAAATATTGACTGACATTGGAAAACAAGAATTTACACTTTATATATAAATGCTTCTCATCTACTATTCCTCACTTTTCATTTCTGCCTAGTATACAGTGCGAATCTAAAATATGGAGACAAATTCTACGGAAGCTGGTTCTACGAATGGCAGTCAAAAAGTTTCCGAAATGACGGTATAGCACGCTAATGATAGGACATACGTCTCCTTCAAAATAGCACCCTTGCAAGCACACACACCGGCTCCATCGAATCTTCTGGAAGGTTCTTCTGGAACCTTCCTGAGCTCGGCTGTCGTATTCGACTTGATTTCTTTCATAGTTGCGAAACATGTCCCCTTAAGGCCCATTTTCAGAGTCGAAACAGCCAAAAGTCACTAGGAGCGAGATCTGAACAGTACGGTGGTTGAGGGAGGACAGGACATCAAGGTATTGTAGACGCTTGTAAAGCCAGCCGTCAATGGGTTCTATGAAAGGTGCGACAGTCCATAGTTCCGTTGTTCCCATACCGACGCAGGCAGAGGACATTTCGAACATTGACTTGTGAAGCTACCACATCGTGGTATTGTACGAATATATACTACCAATAGATACCGTTCATCTCCATTGTAGCCTGGCTTTGTGTCTTTTGTTTTGATATGGGGGACCAGTCCCCGCAGTTTGTTCCCCTATTTTAGATTCACCCTGTATATTGCCTGGCATTGCAGTAAAAAAATATAATGAGTTCCATTAGTTCATGAAATGAATATCTGAGTCCTCTACTTCTATTTCTGCTTTTATCATTTAGCAACTTGTATTCGTAATGGACATTAGCTCAAGTATCTCTCAAGAAGACTCACTCAAGGAAAGGAAATTCCCAACGGTGTGCTTTACTGCAATTCAAATGTGTTAGAAACCTCAGCCAACCTGGCCAGCCCAAGCTGATCTTGAGTGGCTCTTTGTCGCCCATTTTCTCAAAATCTTTCAAGGGGAAGGGTATGATTAAAAATTGTTTTTAGACTAATGTGGTGTTGCTGTACAGGATAGCAATTGGAAATTTTTCTCTATCTTTAATAGTTTTCGAGTTAGCAAATGGATGACCTTAAATTTGGGGGTCAAAGTCAAATTTGAGTGCGGCAATGATTTCCACACCCCCCTATTACCTATAAACCACACTCATCAGATCTCGCCTGCATGGCAGCTTTGAAATATCTGCCAGGTTACCAGACTTTTTGGACACCCTGTATATTCCTGGTGGCGATCATGGCTATAGTATCTCTAGTTAATTAAATCAATTACTTTATTTTTAGAAATCTTTTTTATTGAGAAAATTCTAATTAAATAAAAAACATCGGAATAGTGCCATGCCGGCAAACCACACTAGATCTGACTTATTTGTTTTGAAGTGATAAAATATTAAATTAAAAAACTCGATCGTAGCCGAATCGTTCGGAATGTAAGAAAACGCCTATCTGCACTTTTTGCTGAAATTTCTTGTTTACCGCTTGCACCTTTGCTTAGTTTAAATCCGATAACGAAGTTGAAAGCTTATTTATTTAATTTTTTTCCTAAGCAAGGGGTTCAGTTAGATGAAACCCGTTAATACTCTAAGGATTATTAAGGTGGATAACTCGTTATTAAATTGGAAATACCGTATTTTCATTTAAAGATGTTTGATAGCTTGCGTTTGAAACCATTACGTTGATCTGGTATGTTACTCTAGAATTCGTGGATAATACAGTCTAGGATCATATTATAAAGGCTAATACTCAGCACGAGATCATTAGTTTATTAAAAGAGTATATTCATTTAGAACTTAAATAAAAGAATCTCTCGGCCCAGGCCCAGAGGGGACGATATTTTTTTATTTTAGTTCAAAAGGGTTTTTAGAGTCTATCTTTTATGATGGCGCGTTAGCTTATGGGCGCTATTGTGTATAAAACGTTATGTACAAAGGTTTTGCGAAGAAGGCGAGAGAGGCTAGAATTAAAGGTGAGTAAAAGAATTAATGCTGAAATAAAGAGAATCAGAAGGAAGGAAAGAGAGAAATTGGGTATCTCCAAATAAATTATAATGAATAGAAATAAACTTGGAATATTGATTCCTACACCATTCGATGTTACTTTTTCAACAAGTTAAGAGAATTATTAACAGATGATTCTCGACTGTTTGCATTATTAAGAGCTGTATCTCAGAAGGCCCTAAATAAGTTGCAGGATTTTTTCCCGGGGTTTTGATATTTTTCGTTATTACTAAGTTTTTAGGAGATAAAATTCACTAATTTTCTACGAGCATTTTATATTTCATGTATTATGAGGGGAATCCCATATTCGGGCCTGGGATCTCTTGAGTTCCCTCTCTTCATCCAAAAAATTGTACATAAAAATATAAATAAAAGTCGTAATTGGAAAATGGGGAGCTAGGAAAAACGCTTTATCCTTTGCTTCAGCATGCGTCGATGATCTTCTCTCACATCATGTCATTTAAATAATAAACAGAACTTTTGCTATGACAAGTAATTTCACTTGTAATGAATGTGCGTGTACATTCCGAAATCGCTTACTCATTTCACTCACAAGAAAATGTAACTCTTCATCTCTTCAAACATGAAATCTGAATTACACGTACGAGGAGCATATAAAGAACGGAAATTGGTCTAAACAAGGATGGGTGTGGAAGATCGATCGTGGAAGGTTCCAAATTAGATTTGGAAAATCTATTTCTGCACACGACACTGCTGAGGCTATTTGTCACAAGTGGCGAAACAGAGTATACGGACAAATGTAAAGTCTCAGAATTGCCGTCGACTTTTAGCTTGTTGCGAACAACGTTGATGGTAATGTGAAAAGAAGTAAATTAGACGAGCGTCAGGAGCTACTGGTCGCATTTCTGGACGGATGTCATAAGAGATGTCCTTATATAAATCTCTCCAATTGTGATTAGCTTATAAAAAGGGGGGTTTCATCTAAAGGAGATAGGAAAAATCTACGGTGCATAAATTTCTTGAACGCCACTTTTACCGTTTAAACGGCTTATCTGATTTCAACCAAATAGGGAAAATAAAAATTTATGATAAAATATCTTCAGAGCAATTTTATTCTTTTTCTACGATAACTTGAAAAAACGTTCATCATATTGAAAATTATTTCTCTTAATAAAATTTTTAAAAAACAACACATCTCGATTTAATACCCCTGTTATATTGACATCGAATTTATAAGCATCAAGATAGAAGACATCTGTATCTGAAATTTAATAACAAACCTGAAAGTTATCTTTTCAATTTGAACTAAAATCACTTGCTCCTGTGCTGGTTTAGATACAGGCATCGGTGCAAATTTGAAGTCCTTTGAACAATGAGAAACCGACAAAAAATTGATTGAAAGATTTGAATGAAACAGACAGAAGTTGTGAATTAAGTAAAAATGTAAATAATGACAATCATTTATTATACGATTGCTACGTAACGTTGAGGAATGAAACCCGTCAATCCGAAAGAATTGGACCCCAGGCCTGTTCGGATTAGCGAACGTTTGGATTATCCGGAATCGATACTAACAAATGTATCACAACTTCCGTAAGTGTTGTTTATCAAGAACCCCTGAAGATGTTTTACGGACGTAGGAAAATTAAAATACTGAAGCATACTTTAGAAATTATTAAAAGCACCGCCATACCTTTACCTTTTTTTAAATTTTATGAATTCCTATTTAAACGACAGGCGTCAAACATTTTTTTTTACCTTTTAAAGAAAAATGCTTAAAAATTGTTTTAATATATATTTTAATTTTCCTTTTAACTTGCTCTTTACAAAATGAATCATCTCTTTGCATTCCGTGAGAAGTCCTGAAAAAATCTCCAGATCAATGTGTAAACTTGACGATGTTCAAACTCCGAAAATAATTAACACATTAAACTGTATTACGGCGTATCATAATCATGGCCTGTTTGCCTTTAATAAATTTTTCACGTTTCCTCTGGCGATTTGTCAATCAGAAAACCAACTCGGTTTCTGCTTTATGGATATAACTTCAAAGCTGCTCAGATGAAAACCAGAAACTTCAAGCAGAACCCCCTTAAAAACTGTTTATCGTGCAAGTGATTTATTATCGTGGATTAAAACAGTACTTGTAAGATTTTCATTTCTTAAAAATCCGCCAAAACACCATAGTACTGTGGGGTCGGGTTTTAACCAAAATACCAAATGAGTTATGGGGAGCTTACATCAGGACCCGGTCAACCCAACACATCCTTCTGTCCCTATAAAAGTAATAGAATTTCAGTCGTGGTCTGCTTAGGGATGCGGATAAACTTCTCCCCAAGACCGTGCATAGAGAGTAAATGGAAGGGAGCGTAGATTATCCATATTTTAATAAATTTAACGAATTCCAGATAATTAAAATGTTTACTCGTTCCCATTTCTTTATTTCTTTAGAATCGATTTACAGAGAGCCCTGGCCGGAGCATGTATATAAATTCCCTTGTTATATGAATTCGGCTAGAGGAGAAACATTTAAATAAAATTTACTATAAATCTTTATACGAGGGGCGATTGATAAATAAGGTCTCCATGGCTGTAACTTTTTTATTTGTTAACCGATTTTCAAAATTCCTTTTGTATCTTATACTCACATTTGTCCTCTGTGTAATGCACTATTCACTTTTCGACATAGTCCCCATCCCTTTCCACGCATTGCGCCAACGCGTGACTAGTTGGGTGAAACCGTCGGAGAGGAATTCCGGAGTTGTTGTCGACACCAGGATTGAATGGCAGCTTTGGACCCTCTTCTGGAGTACGATAACGTCCGCCCGCACACGAGTCGCCACACACCAGAGGCGTTGCAGCGCCTACAGTTCAAAGATGAAAAACTGCACTTCAAAAATGAAAGACTTTGCACATTGCGACTTTCACCACTTCCCAAAGAAGAAAGAGCCCCTTAAGGGACATGAGTTGGTTCTGACGGCGAGGTAAACGCTGCCATTCAATTCTGGTGTCGACAACAACTCCGGAATTCCTCTCCGACGGGCTCATCCAACTAGTCACGCGTTGGCGCGATGCTTGGAAAGGAATGGGGACTATGTCGAAAAGTGAATAGTGCATTACATAGAGGACAAATGTGAGTATAAGATACAAAAAGAATTTTGAAAATCGGTTAAAAAATAAAAAAGTTACAGCCATGAAGACCTTATTTATCAATCGCCCCTCGTAAAAGTATACAATCATATATGCGTTAACTTCATATAAATATATAAATATTAATTCATTAAATATAATAGATTGCTGGTTCAAGCTTTGGAAACTGAGTGAAAACAGGAGATTACCGTTCCGTCGAAGAGAAAGTGACTGGTCGTTTTTGGTGTCAATGGCATTGGCGTCGCGTAAATGGTCCTTCTTCTCGAGCTACACCCTAACTCGTCACACAAAAATGATTAATAATAACATTTTATTCAATATTCATGTAAAACTGAAATATATACACTGAGTTAGCAAAACTCATGGGATAGTTACTTAATATCTGGTCGGGCCACCTCTGGCCCTGTGGAGTGCAGCAATACGGCGTGGTAGTGAGTCTGCAAGTCCCTGGTACACTTCTGGAGGCAGTTGACACCAGATAGTCTGCAGATATGCTCGATGGGATTCATGTCAGGGCTCCGGGCTGGCCAGCTCAGTCGTTGGACCTCTCCTGCATGCTCCTCGAACCATTCGCGGACGACATTGGAGCGATGTGGTGGAGCATTGTCATCTTGAAAGACTGCTACGTCGTCAGGGTGTTGAAATGTCAAAAAAGCGTGCAGATGGTCTCCGATGAGTTGACGATACCGTGGACCATTCAACGTTTGGTCCAGGATAACCAGAGGGCCCATTCCAAACCAGGAAAATGCACCCCAGACCATCACTGACGCCCCACCACCCTGCACCACCACCTGTTGGCATGCGGGATCCTTCGTTTCGTGAGGTCTGCGCCACACACGGTGCCTCCCATCAGCGTGGTACAGTTGATATCGTGACTCATCTGACCATATGACGTTACGCCACTGTTGCAGAGTCCAGCCAAGATGGTTGGTGGCAAATGCACGCCGGAGTATCCGATGACGCTGGGTAAGCATTGGCACCCGTGTAGGGCGACGGCTGCCAAACCCGAGGGCATGCAGATTCCGACGGATTGTCCACCGAGAGACGTTTCTAGTGCGGCCAGTATTGAACTGGTCTGTGATTTGCTGCACTGTTGCGCTCCTGTCTCTCTGAATCATTCGTCCCAGGTGTCACCGGTCACGATCATTCAGGGCAGCTGGACGCCGGGTATGGTGCCTTTTGTGGACTGTGATGACTTCGTCCAGCCATTCCCGATACACCCTGGAGACAATTGAGCGGGGAAAGCCAAATTCCTGCACCACTGTCGAAATGGAACATCCCATGTGTCGGGCACCTACTAACATACCCCGCGCGACGTGCCATTTCTGATTAATCACTTATTCAAGCTCTTCCCACAACGTCTAATGGTCCATTCCCAGAATCCGTTACCCCTGTGAATTCGTGAGCCATGCCCATCAATCAATGTGCTTGCTATCCCATGAGTTTTGCTAACTCAGTGTACATGGACTCAGAAAAATCTAGAGCAAAAGTGATTGACTCAACCTCCACTAAAATAACTTCATTAATTCATCAGTTCCTTAGGCAGGATCCGGTTAACTCTTTACTGTGCCTCAGCTTTGAATTTGGGTCACTACTAAAATCTTCTCCGTTCATTTAGCTCTTGCAAACCTTTACGATCATTTGCTTGATACCAGCATCTACGTCCATCTGCCTCGTTCCTTAATTCGAATTGAACAAACTTCTTTTCAAAATTTGGTGATCTAAATGTTTCTCATTGGTTAGAAGTGCTCTCAACTTCTCCTAGCGCATGATTATCACGTGATCATAATTAAAACAACAACAACAACAACAACAAAACAACATCAGCTTCATCCTGGGAGAATAGGCAGCATTTAGAAAGAAAGCAAAAAACTTGGACATAAAGGATCCCACTTAAACGATGTTAAAGATCTTTTTTTGTATACGTATAATTGCTTGGTTGGTTCACTGTCATTCTTTTCTTTACATAGGTTCACTTCTACTCAGACTTTGAAAACTATGCCTTGCATAATTATCTTGGTCTTCCTTTCCAACATAGTCAGCCGTTCATCGCTCACTCATCCTATAGGTCTAAATTTTCTCAAAGCACATTTAGAGATTATATCCACTACATTTCTCTTTAAAACACACACACACACCCATTTATTTCTTAAATTATCATTCAGGACGGTCCCATCTGCTCACATTAACACCTTTTAAAAATTTATTTGTTTTCGGGCATAATGTATCAAAGTCAAATCAAATAGAACTTCAAACTGAAGATAAGAATAAATCTCAATATTTATTTCTTTTTATAATTTTTGTAATTTATGAACATATCGCTGATCGCAAGTATTCAATGGCCCATGGTCTTTATTTCTTATTTGCTAAAATAAAATTGCTTTGCGATCTCTTCTTTAAAGTCAACTAGACCACCCGTTATAGAGTGGCCATGAATTACTGAGTGCATTTAAATGAAAAATTCTAAATGAACCGATAAACCTATTCAACTTCTTTATACGTCGACATTCAGTTTACAGAAAGTCTTAGGATAATTCAGTTTTCCCTTCTACATCTGTATAATAAAATAAAAACTTGAAAATGTGCCCCCGTTGTGATAATCAGTTTCTCGCCATTTCTTCTTCAGCATTTTGAGCGTTTTTATTTTTGTTTCTTCACCATTTTGTCTTCATCATTTTTAGTAATTCGTTGCAATTACTTAAGCATTTTAAAACTTTTTGCTTTAAAAAAATGGAATACGATGAAAAATGCTGCTTTATGATATGATGTGTTATAAAGTTGGATAAGTTCTTTGGTTCAATAATAACAATCTAATTATTTTAGATTATACGAGAAAGTCTGCAATGTCCATGACAGATTCGCTCCATAGGATTGCTAATACAGTTGATCTCCATGAAGAGGAAAAAGTCAACGCGAGATGATTCAAAAGTAGGTTTTCCCGCCACAATCAAACTTTTATTAAAGTGACCGAATGGGAAAACAAAATAACTATTTATTATTTTATTATTATTATTGGTTTTGATGACCTTTCTTTTTGAATTCCACATTGTTGCATCGGTGAAAGGCTAGAGAAAATCTAACGGATAATTTAAAATTAGTGCTATTTTCTCTCAAAAATTGCTCGTGCATAAGTTATCATATAGGGTGAGTTTAAAGTCGCGCACATCAAAGTTTAATGGGCCGTAATTCAGTGAACACGCACTGAGTTTAGATTTCCTCCCGGTAGATGGGAGTACAGATTGTTTCGCATGTATTTCAGTCGGTATCAGTGATCTCGTCCTGAGAGACTTCATTTGTGAAGCTTTGTTGTTCAAAGCCGCGGCATATTGTTTTGCCAGTAACATCCAATATGCATCTTTTGAATGAATTTTTCGATCAGCGCATCATTTCCCGGGGACTGTGGCTCCCCTCGCTCGCAGATTTATCACATCCTGATTTCTTCCTATGTGGTTTATGTGAATAGTCCGCACACGATTGCTGAGCTGAAAACGAATATCATAACAGCCATTTCTAACATCAATACTGCTATGCTTCGCAGAATCTCGCGAAATCTGGTAAAACGAACAAGCTTTTGTATTCGCGAAAAAGGACGTCATTTTCAAAATATTTATTGTAACACCTAAAGTTTGTCTGCTAAAAATAAAAGCCAACATTCGACTAATCTTTGTGATACTGTAATTTCATTTAATTTCTCAAACTGATACTTTTACGGGCAGCTAAACTTTGATGCGCACAACTTTAAACTCACTCTGTATTTTGAATATAGTCTGATCCAAAAGTCAGGAAAAATTTTTGAAACTCATTAATTAGCACGCGAATTAGCACAGGAAAAATAATTTGAACTTTCCATCAATAATTTGAACAGCTGAGGTATGGCGTAGTATAAACCCTCAGAGAACATTCATGAGTTTATTCTTTAAGAAACCTTTTATCTGCATTCTTGTGCGAATTATTAATATTTAAAGTATTTCCTGTCTTTTTCAGAATAAAAAGATATATTTGCATAGAAACGATTGAAATGAAGTCGGATAATTTTTTTAATAGAATTAATTAATAAAAAAAATTAATGATAGAATAGTTCTATTTTTGACCAACAGATGACATTGCAGCCATAGAAATGTTGTGATTAATCGAAAAGACCCACTTACAAGGACAATTCACGAACATGTACCTCACAGATTCCGACCAAATTAAAATATGTTACTCACATAAAACTACTACTGATGCTTGCAAAATAAGAAAATGCTATATTTTGTTTCTTTCAAAATAAACCGAGAAAACGAAAAATTTTGAGCACATGCAGCCATACAAAGACTCCTTTGTTAAAGCGGTGTGTATGTGTATTAATGCGCTCTCAACTTATTTCTTCCACTACTCAACAACACGAATCCACTTCACCTTAAAGCAACGCTATCGCTTCCAAAGTATCTTTCGCGCAAAAAAGGGCGTCGAACAACTGCGTTAGTTAAACTTTGTTAGCAGAATAAGGAAATGTCATGCGGCATTGTGGGCATATCGATGCATGCATAAATGCGAAATGGACCTATGACAAAAATGATACGATGATTTGAAGCCACGGGTTCTTTAGCTGCACGTCCAAGAAGTGGATGGCCCTCACCATTCACTGCTGTCGCCCAGAAAGTCGAACAGACAGTGCAAACACTGTCGTAGATTTCTGCACGCGGGGAATGCAGTGCACGAGAAGTGTCCCAACAGATTGGCTTTTCGTACAGCAATGTATGGCGATCACTGTGAATTATCCTTAAGCGAGTTCCGTACAAGTTGCAACATAATCTTGAACTGACACTTCAACGACTTCTTCGCTCGCCAAAATTTCGCTAATTAGTATTCAATAAGATGGAGCAGCAGCATGACTGGATAAAGCGCATTCAACACGTTCTGGCAGTGTTAACACATTTAATTGTCGTGCGTGGAGCACGGACAATTCACGTGCATTTGTTGAACAACCCCTACATCAGACAAAAGCCACAGCCAAAAGTATATCAGTCACCGCTGATTTCATAATCGGTTTATTTTTCTTCGAGGAAGTCACAGGGATTGTTCTAAAAACAGTTACCGTCATTGTGTGCGCTATGTAGCATTGTTACGGACCAGCATTATTTCAGAATCGCAAACGCGACAAGTACTGCATACAGTCACCTTTATGCAAGATGGAGCACCACCGCATATTGTTGCGCCTGTGCAACGATTGCTCCGCTCAACACTTGAGGAGAATCGTGTCCTCAGTCGATACTTTCCACATACATGGCCACCCAGATCGCCCGATCTGATGCCTTGTGACTTTTGGCTACGCGGATACCTGAAGTCGTAAGTGTACCATGACCAGCGTGGTGTCTCGTCTGACAGCTGCATTGCTGAATGACAAATGGCACATTGGACATTTGTAAGCCGATACTTAATCCGGTATTTACCGTCTGAAAATGTGCATAAACTCATGTCTGTAACCTGATAATGCCATCTGTTGTGAAAAACCGAAAAATTCTAGCATTAAATTTTTTCCTGAGAAAAAACACACCCGATTTCATTTCAATCGTTTCTGTGCAATCATATTCTTTTTATCTACATTCGTGTTCGAATTATTGAGTTTTAAAGTTTTTCTCACTTTTGGATCGCCTGTATTTATAAGTATTACTTAATGAAAAGAGCCGACGCTTCTTTGAAATATCGTTTAAAAATTGCAATAATAAGAAAAATACTATTAATCTTTGAACTAATTTAACAGTATGAGAATTCTTCAATGACTGTGGATAACGACATAATCATAAGAGGTTGTCGTCTTATGATTAATTTAACAGTAGAAATATTTAATTGTGAACAAGCAAACAAAATTTTTGTTAAATTATATAATGTCGCACACAAATATCTTGCATAAATTAGTAAGTCGATAATAGATGGCGCCAAATCGCTTAATAGAGCAAAGAATCTCTACCGATATGATCTCTTTAAAGTAAAATGCCCGCAGAGTAGACTTCTAAAGAGGAGCAGACGTCGTTTCATTGCAGACAATTAAAAGTAAATATCATGAGTTTTATATTACAGATATTGTATGTGCAATAGCTTTCCGGTGTTATTATGTAGGCTTTGAATCTAACAGAAAGGAATCATTCAAGTTGTAAAAACTTCTTCTGAAGATTCCTTTTTTACTTTTTTATTTTTTTTTTCTTTTGCTAAACAATTAATATTCATAAAAAGTTTAATGTACTAATAGAGCTAAATCTCTTCCTAAAATTCAAAACGAAGGAGAAAACGCGTTTGTAATTTCATGGAAACCTCAGCGGTGTTAGAGAGTTCGTTTGCGAGCGAACGTTTTTTTCCCGCAGGGATTTCGTTGTGCGCTTCAAAATTGATCTCAACTTGTCGTTCAGATTTTATTGATCGAAACGTTGACAATATGCACACGAGATGTCATCGTATTTGCATTGAGTTCCATCAATAACATGAAATGACTCTGGACGGCGGAGAGGGAACCTCCGCCCACAAGCTATTTGACTCTCCTTACCTTAGCTTCTAAATGGAAACCTACCCAAGAGAATGGCACACACTTTAACGCAAATATCATATCGCTTGTCGAAATCTTCTTCGTCTAATAGCTTTAAAGAGTCATTGCAAACTTTTATATTTATTCAATTTTACAGGGGCTTTCAGACCGGTGTCAAATCAAACTGACAAACACAACAAGAAAGAAATCAAAAGTATAAAACTTAATCTAACGATATAAAAGTTATACTTGAGAATCCTTTCTCCCAAAAATTCTTTTTTAAGGAATAAACAAAAATTTTTTTTACTGATAACAAAAGTTATAATATATTATTTGCTATAATATTACATTTAAAATTAAAACTAAAAACAACCTCCCCCTCCCCCAGAAAAATGCAACTTTATGAGATTACATAACATTTTACAGGAAAAAGTTTTAATCATAAAATTTTAATCATCACTTGGATTCTTTTATATTTTTTAAAATTTTTTGTTGTATCATTCTCCCTCTAGTTCTGATGATGAATGCTGGTACTTGAAAACGCTAAACTAAATTTTTGAGACGTTTTCAATCATGTAATATTCTTTTGAGCCTTTCTATTTAATTGACAAAAATTTTTAGACTGGCATTCAAAATTAAAAGTTTAAAATTATATGTTTCAAATTTTATGATTACAATTGAGGTTTTCAACTAGAGTTCGACCGCTCTCCATCTGTGTCGACCTTTCTCAATATCTTCGTTGGGATTATGCCTGTTACAGCATTGATCTGTATGGAAAATCTTTAGCTCTATGCGCTATTCTTAGTGAGCAGAAATATCTTCGTTATACTCTGTGTGCAAAATTAGGGGACACTTGTTTCTTCAGGGACTATTCCAACTTAATATTGGTTTTTTTCCCGTGAAATATTATGTAATCCTAGTTAAGTTGCATTTTTCTAGGGGGAAGGTTGTTTTTAGTTTTAATTTTAAATTTAATGTTATAGTAAATCATAAATTATAAATTCTGTTCATCATTAAAAATATTTTTTTTATTCTTTAAATTTTATGTGTTGGGTTTTTAAAAAAAATTTTAAAAATTTTTGGGAGAAAGGATTCTCAAGTATAATAGATTGTTTTCCCAACGTTGATATTAAATACTGGATATAAAAATCGTGTAGATCCTTCAAAATTAAAAACTTACAATGAATGTAAAACTTTTGCTGTACTCTTTGCCGAAACTAACGTTATAGACAGAAAGAGCAGGTCAGGAAAGGAAAGAAAACTACTTTCCTGGTGGCAGAGAGTGATCAGAACGGCAGAAAAAAATTCAAATTGTTGTAATGCTAAATGCATGGAAAATAAATAGGACCATATCCAATTAGAAATCAATGCTACTTCCATATCCAAAAGCTCCAGATTATTCCAAAAACATTTTTATTTAATGAACGTGAGTCATTTACTCCATATGAATTTTCATAATCTATGCATTAACCAACAATATCAGATGTAGATTCACATCTTGTACTACTGCTTAAGCATTTATACAGGGCGATTCAAATCGTGTGTAAAACAATTTAAGGGGGTATTATAGAGGTCAATATAAACACAAAAAGTCCTATGAACATAGGTCCGAATTTGAACGTGAGATATGAACAGAAATAAAAATGCCGCCACCAAGATCAACAAGTTAATAACTCAGGTTTTTCTAAAGCCTAGATTAATGAAATTTGGAGGAATAACAGGGTACATAAGTCTGTGTATACCATTAAAATTTGATCGAATTCTAACGAGAAGTTTCTGAGTTACGCAGTCAAAATTGTAACAAGTGCTGGTTAGTACTCACAAGTGAACACCTGTTATGATGTTGAATGAGTAACTCGGAAACTTCTTGTTGGAATTCGATCAAATTTTAACGGTATACACAGTTTTCTGTACGTGTTATTCCTCCAAATTTCATTAATCTAGGCTTTACAGAACCTGAGTTATTAACTTGTTGATCTTGGTGACGGCATTTTTATTTCTGTTCATATCTCAGTTATCGTTCAAATTCGGACCCATGTTCATAGGACTTTTTGTGTTTACCTTGACCTTTACAATACCCCCTTAAATTGTTTTACACAAGATTTGAATCACCCTGTATATTATTACTTATGTATTACATCTTATGTATTACATTTATGTATTACTCCTTAAGCATTTACACTTGTTTTTTGAATAATCTGGAGCTTTTGATATGGAAGTAGCATTGATTTAATGGTCCTATTCATTTTCCATGCATTTAGCATTACAACAATGTGAATTTTTTTCCTGCGATTCTGATCACTCTCTACCGCCAGGAAAGTAGTTTTCTTTCCTTTCTTGACCTGCTCTTTCTGTCTATGACGTCAGTTTCGTCAGTTTGAGAATAGATTATAGAGAACTGACTGAATTATTCTTGTTTTGTTCAAATAAGTTAACTTGTTTAAAAAGCTTATAAAAGGCTGGATCACCCTGTAGACAAAATTTTCTGTGCAGTAATGGCATAGACCCTTCGCATCTAGACAGTAATAATGGCTTCAAATTCGATTAGAACCTGGTGCTAATTCCATTAGAATTTTTCTAACACGCGCTGCTAAAACTGACTTTTAAGTCGAATGGGACATTGATGACGATCTGAATGAAAATTTATCAATAAAACTGAAAACGACATTTTATTTTATATTTTTAGTTATTACTTTATAACCAGGAGTGCTATTTATCCTCCATATATTTATAATCATTTAGTTGCAGATATATTTGGCCTACCTTGTGTCATGCTCTGTGCAAATTGATTGAACTGTTCATGTACCACAGTAGAAGGCAGCTCATTACATTTAATAGATTACTAATGTAAATTTTAATGACGGAAAACCTAAAACAATTTAAATTAACAATGGATTAGAGGCCATATTCTGCAGAAATCTGCATTTGAATAAAGAGATGCATTTAATGTTTACTTATTTAGATGTTTAAATTTTAAAACATTCGATTTTAATTCAAAATACGAAAAACGAATGGATGCGAACTTTATCCATTTCACTTAATGCAAAGGGATAAATACTGCTTTGAAGATGGTGCATGTTGCTGATTTGAGAATAGTGTAAAGTCAGATTGTCATGAGCTGCTATTGAATATTCCGCATTATTTTTATTTTTGTATGAATATAAGTGGATTCAAAATAAAGTACAGGTATCCCTCGAATAACACCGTTTATCCTTCTATTCTACCTAAGTAACGGTTTTCTTTTTAATCTATATCAATAAGGCCATTTTTTTAGAATTCACAATTTCTAAAAGTCTGGAGATGAAAATTTTTTGAAATTGCAACTACCAGTAAATAGATGTTTGAAAAGAACGTAATCAACGGTGGGTTGAATCTGATGTTTTCATTTAAGCAGTGTAAACAACTTTAATTTTGATGGAAATAAGAAAGAAAATTCCACAGCCTTGATTCGAACCAGGAACCTTCAGCTCATGCCACTGACGCGCTAACCAATTGCGCCACTGCAGACATGAAAGCATTACGCTACTCACATGTCTTTTGGATTTGATTACAGTAGTTACCAAGCGTAATCCTCTCATGTTATAGTGACGCGGTTAGCGCATCAGTGTCATGAGCTGAAGATTCCTGGTTCGAATTCAGGGTATGGACTTTTTATTCATATTTTCATCACTAATTTAATATATCAAGTATGGGATATGATTAAAAACCCTCATGGACCCATCTTGAGTTAAACTTTAAATTTTTCCAGCAGAGCCAATGAAGGGAGGAGAATCCCGTAATTCTCATTTCAAAAGAGATATCTCTTTGATGGGAAACCATAAAAAAAAGAAAACCGTGTTATATGAGGGTACCGGTATTTTGAACTGTGTTAGACTGAAACCGTGTTGTACAAGTGCCGATTTGTGCTGGTGTTATCTTCATTTTTTATCAGTGTTAAAGGGAAACCGTTTTGTCAAGTACGGCGTTATACGAAAGATAATTGTATCACTATTCCAAGTACTTTGGAGAGGAAACGGCAAGTATAACAACGCCAAATTCAGGCCATGAGGAACGATTGGTGTAATAAAAAAATTAAGTAAAAAATGATTGATAGAGGAAGATGTGGCGCGGTGAACAGCGCCAAATGAATCATTTTGTATAATGTGTCGTAAAGTCCTCGCATCATGATACAAAGACGTGCGAAGATAGTTGGAAGATTTGCTTCGATTAGTTGAGGATTAATTGCGTGTTAAATAAATCACCCAATAGCAATCAAATGTTACTCCTGATTGGTCAATATCAATATCAACTGATTTAAAAAATTTACAAAACTTCATTCTTCATATCGAGCCAGTTGATAACAGGAATAATCGAACGCGTTGCCATATTTAATAAAATTTTCGCTTTGCTTATATCAAGACCTGTTCTTACTTTATTTATTCATTTATAAAGCAATACTGACTCTACACTAATGTATCGTTTCATTCATAGTTTCCAGGAGATGGAAAGTTTCACAGTTCATTACTAAGCGCTCTTCGCAATGCCACATTTTTCCATATGAGTGAGCTTGAGCTATTTTTTATGCGCCATCATTTCCCAAAGTCTGAAATGCACACAAGCCAAGTTTGACGTTGTTACGTCCACTGCGAGGCCAACGAGAGACAGGCCAGGGCAATTAAAAGTCACATGATCATCGGGGTCCGGCCAACAATCCCTTTAGTTTTATGGCTCAAATCATTGTAAATTACCTTTATGTAACACTTAGGCTCATATTCTTGTTTTCTATTAAAGTCATCATGCAATGCGACGTAGATGAGCTAGAACCCACGCTGCCCTTATTATTAATAATTTTTTAAACCTGAAATTTTTATTTTTTATTTCTATTTAAATTCCAAGATGAGAATGAGGTATTACAGAGATGAAACGCTTTCTTCTACAGCCAAAGTGAGCCTTTTTCAAACATGGCCTCCAACAACCCTTCCATCACTTGGAAAAGTATGTCGAATTATCTGGTGTATATACAGACTCTGTAAAGAGAAGAGCCGCGCTATTCAGCTCTCGTGTACGTGGCTTCGGTAAGATTATCGACCTTTACCACAGCCACCAATTCAGCCTTGAGCAGTCTTTACATTCATTTTCTTCCAAAAGATGCTCGATGGGATTCAAATAGTACTCTAGACTACTCAGTTCAATTTTTCTACACCATATGATGTTTCCGTAACTTTTCAAAAATCCTGTCTGTCATGACCCGAGCTGTATGGTTAAAGGATATGGATCTTCCCTGAAGTATTGCCTTAAGCAACAACGAAACTATTGGTTTCGAGGGATGCAGGAGAGTTTTTGTGGTGGAAAATATTTTGAAAAATTGTACAAATTCAAGGTCTATTGCAAAACTTCCCTGGTACCCTTTGTATATGTGTATGATACAAAGAAACTTGCATGTACATTATATAAAAATTTGACATTTTTTATTAAAAAATGGTTTGGCTTTCATTGTTCGTTAAGTTATTTCTTTAAACACCAGGCTTGCCAAAAAAGTAATTGCGTTTTTTTTCTACTCGCTAGTTCCATCTGTCTTAAATGTAACTAAATTTATTTAAACAACGAATCGCATAAGCATAGCTGTCAATTCGAGCTTGCTTTAGAAAAAGAAAGTATGTGATTTCGATAAAAGTTTTTTTTTTGTTTCTATTTAAAAACGAAAAACCAAAAGGAGTATTTTCGTCATATTTTGCTTCCGAAGAGGATAAAAAGTTGTGCAAGATCACATGCATGTATGGTGAAGACGTCATGATACTACTTCAGTTTCAAAATTGGTTTATTAAATTTTGTTCTGGAGATGTTGATGTCAAAATTGCACCGTGCTCAGGTAAATCTGACAATAATCGAGTTTAAGGACATGAAGTATTGCTTAAAATCCTAGCATATCGAAATCGAGACTTGAAAACCATTTAAAATTACTTGGCTATATTAATGAGTTTCATATTTGTGTACCATAACCTCACAGAAATTCAGTTTGGTTCGATTGAAAAGATATATTGTATATTTTGAGATGTATCCAAACAATAAATTCGGATATACCGATTCCGCCAAAAAAAATCTATACACACTTTGTTAGATGTCTTCTATAATTTTTTCCGTAACAGCAAAATCGAAAGCTTGCATCCCAATATTGTTCCATGCATTTAGTGAAGACGATCCCGATAAAAGAAGATCACAACTGCTACCTAGTCTATTTGATAAGAGTTTGCTAGGAAAATGCGTAGGAGCAACTGTTCGCCGTATTCAAAAGCATCTCAACACTTATGATAATCACTTTGAACACCTCTCGCAATTGTAGAATTCAAAGAGGACTTACCGTATATTCATCACTTGATTCCTATATCAATTTAGTGTTACAACTTTTATATAGTTTTTTTTTCTTTTGCTGAAGTCTGTATACATTTTTTGACGCATTCCGTATACTATCGTCAACTGAATGAATGAAAATCAGAATCGTTCAAGAATTAGTCAGTCTTGAATGTGTTGCCTTCCATCATTGGAACGCTTGACTACATCAGGCCCGTAGTCGGGGGGGGGGGGGGGGGGGGGCGACCAACCCCAAAAGGGAAAAAGGCCCGACCCGGTGGAGTTTTTGAAAAATGTTCCGGAATTTTTGAAAATGGCCCCCCCCCCCCAAGATAACGTCCTGGCTACGGCCCTGTACATGCAAGTTTGGTCAGTTGTTAGGCTAGGATGGGATATGCTACCACGTGCACCATAATTGCTAGATCTTTCTTTTTTGCAAAATGCCTTGAATGGTAGAACATTCACTTCTGATGAGGATGGCATATCGTCGGAAAAACGACCAAGTCCGAATTTTATGTAAACGGACTTACTGTGACCAAACACCTTAAACTTACTATATCTATACAGGAAAAAAATGATCTAGTTTAGAAGAGAGCTTCCAAGTACTGGAAAAAAGTTCCTCGATTTGTCCAGTTTTTCATTTATCAGCGGGAATTTAAGTTTAACTGTCCTTATCTCAGATTATTGAAAATTGGACTTCGTCAGTTTTTCCAGTATACCAACGATATCATTCTTGGAACTGTTTTTTGCCAAAAAGATAACAGTTTTTTTGAGAGCGTAATCAAGATGTTGTCTAACAATTTCAAAACGAAACACGCACTGCATTATTGAATAGTTTTTTTTTGTTGTTTTTTTTTGATTTCCATGAAAAAAATTCGCCATTTGTAGATATAAAAAAAAAACGCAACTAACATTTGAACAACAAAATAATTTAAAAGCTTCAAGTTCAGTTATTTCTATACAGGGTGTAGAGGAAATTCCCGAAACAGTCGTGTAACTTTATAACAAAAGATGCTACAGTCTGTAAAGTCAGTCTATCTATAAGACAGTTCCCGTGCCCGATCGAGTTATAGAATTCCCAGGTTCTCCTGAGAAAGCGCTAAGGAGTTACGAAAACTAACTTTTAAGCAGTGATAGATAGAAAAAAATATTCCAATGGGAGATCTGCGAGAACGTTTACCCAGTAGTTGGCGCAATGGTACTAGTAATTTTTATCACGCTCTAAAGGTCATTTTTCTCTGCCACTTTAAAACTTTTTCAAATGCAAATTTTCTCCAAATTAAATCGCTATAATTTCAAATAACATATATGAATATCAATGTTTTCATTAATATAATTGATAATAAAAATATGACCCTAATATTTGGGCTTTGGAATGTACTCATTGAAACTGTAAATAATAAATGAAAAATGAATAAATAAAAGTTTAATTGAGGAAATTTAACCATTTCTCTAAGACATTTGTTGAAAAGGAGTAAAGTTTTTTAATAAAGCATTTTTACTTTAAATATGAGTAGTTAACAAGAATATTTTACTTTTTATAATGTGTATTTTTCCTATAAATGTTTAAAAAAAGAAAATGTTAAACGTGAGACATTTGTTGAAAAAAAATATTAAAGCATCTAAAATTAAAGCCTTTTAAAATAAAATTGCAAATTCATATTAATAATTAAAATATACGATCCTTGTTCTGTAGTACCTGTTTTTTTGTGTTTTTTGTGAGAACTCGAGCGCGGATGGAAAATGTGAAATATACAAATAAAAGGACAAGAATGGACGAAATGTATGAACATTTAACAACACGCCAAGATTTTGTTCTCTTGTTTATTAAGGTATTTGATATAACATTACAGATTTCAAGTTCCATAATCATGAAACCTGTAATGTTATGTTTCATGATTCTGAAAAACTTATTCTGGAACATGATAAGCTTATCATGTTCCAGAATAAGTAACAGAACTCAAAACAGAGAAGGCTATTTTGATATACGAGCGTTGTTCAACTCGGGGTTACATCCTTTTCTTCACGGCGGTTGACTAAGAACTGATTTAACATTGCTGTCTGTGCACGAATTATTATTATTAAGTTAAACACTAAGTGGTTAATAAAAATGTTTTACTTTTTATAATGTTAATTTTTTCTATAAACATTTAAAAATTTAAAAATAATATGACTAGGTTTGATCTCTGGGAATTGAAACTTGAAATTTAAAAGTTCTTTAATTAAGGATAAAAATTAATCTTACAAAACTGTTTTAACTTTTGAAATGTTTGTTTAATCCTATTTGACAATTCTGTATTTGTAAGAAGAAAAACTTTTACCAACGCTTTAGGTATACTTTTCATTTAGTCAATATACGTTTTTTTTTTCAAAAATATATTTATTTTAAAATTATAAATAAATATAATTCACTTTATGATGCGATAAAAAGGTGCTGCTACACATAAAATCTTACACTAAATCATTACTTTATGACTGATAGAGCTGGTTTGTTGATATGACTGATAGAACAGATGCACCATCTGTGAGAAGTTATCGGAACTGCCTAATGCAATTCCCCGTTACTCTGTCATGGCTCAAAAGTTAGTTTTTGTAATTTGGCAGCGCTTATGCCAGGGGTGCTGGAAATACTTTTATTCAATTGGGTAGGACACTTTCCTAAAGACAGGCTTGAGTTTATGACTCGAGCACTTTTAAGTTATTCTACTGTTTCCGAAATTTCTTCTACACCCTGTTTACAGAAAAAATTGGAATAATATAGAGAATGTATAAGGAATCTTGTAGTAAACATACACGATGATAATTTAATAGAAATAAAAATTAAGATGTACATAAATTCCAAACTACATTTTCTTAGCAGCTACTTAAAACTAAACAATGGGGAAAAGAGATGCACAAAAGACCTTTATATGCAACGGCTACATGATTTGGGTTTTTTATTTAATGTGGTGCTGGAAGAAAAGTACTAAAGTGCTCTAAAATTCTTGGAAAATGGAAAGAAAAACACTGGTGAATGTAATCAAGTGCACAGGTGCTGGGACATTGAGAGACAGGAACAGCTGCACGCGTGACAAAGTGTCCACATAACAAGAGCGCGTGAAATGTGTGCAGAGTTTGTGAATTTTGACGCTACGTGTTTCATTTACTTACAAGAATTAAACACATTCATTTGTACTGCGTGGTTCCCTCTCACTTCCACCACCATCACCGCTACGACTCCCTGATTTGAGTGGCTGCCTCAGCAAGCATCAACCTGGAAACTACAGAAAAAAACACAATATCTTCAATATAAGAATGAATAGGTATCCTTTGTAGAGGTTTTTTTTTCGGAAATATACAAACTGGTTCGTAACATTTAATCTTAACGGAAAAATGTCTATTTCTAAAAACAAATAATTTTGGATGCATTCGCTTTCTTAAGAAGCAATCACCTTTTGATTTATTATATGTTAAAATTATAATAGATGGTATGTATAAGAGTTTTCTTGCGCTACAAATTTAATGTTTAATGTTCGATTTGATCAGTTTCAAAGAGCAAATCAACATAAAATCTGAATATGCACAAAAAAGGAAATGTATTGCATATGATTATACAAGATATAGCCTAAAGATCTGCGACAAATTTCGTAAAGTATACATAAAAAATAATCCCATTAATCTGAAAGTCCTACCCGGAAATTAGCAAGCTCAACATGAAATTCGGCCCATTCTTACAAGCTGAATTAGCGTTTTCCCAGGAAAAGATGACAAAGAATTGCAACAAAAAGTACACTATCCATCTCAATCCAGACTTATCGACGTTATCTCTCTTTCTGAACTGAGATAGAAACTCGCCCTTAAAATCTGTTCAGATCTTGGGTTCTTGGTAAATAACACTTGCGTAAGTTGATCCCAATTAGTAGTTTGAATTAACGGGGTATTGCTGCATCTGCATGTATGAATATAAACAAATATTCTTGTTGGTCTACAAACATTGGTGTCCAAAAATTTTTTTTGCAACTTCGATAGCGTTTAGAAATTTATTTATTCCGACGACATAAGAGATACAGGGTGCTTTTGAAAAGGATGTAATGAGATACCTAGCGATGTTCTGCACCATAAAATAAACACAAGTTTCCTCATACGTTTTGTCAAAATTGCATTCCTTAAAGGAGTAAACAGCTCGTGAAGTTTGGTTAAACTCCGCCCATAATGAAACAAAAGCGCATTAAAAAAGTAAACACCACCACGTGTTCCATTAATAGGTTTCTGCGAACTAACTGTGCACTAATGTGTTGGTACTAAAGTCAACCACTCTCACAGCCCAGAAATAAACTTGTACACAATTTAGGAAAGACATGCAAAGACATGCTCGAGTGATCGAGAGATGCAGTAAACCTCATTTGGCTTTCCTGTGAGAGTGGTTGAGTTTAGGGTCACATTAATGCACCGGTAATTCGCAGAAACCTATTAATGGAGCACGTGGTGGTGTTTCCTCTTTTTTTTTTTCATTCACTGTTGTTTATGTTATGAGCGGGGTTTAAGGTGCAGAACATCGCTAGGTATCTCACGACATTCTTTTCAAAAGCACCCTGTATAATTGATGTTGGAGGCCAACGAGAAAGACAGGCCCCGACAAAGAAAAGTCATCTGACCAAAATAAAGTTAGCAACAATTCAACCATCATTGTTGTCAACAAACGAAAAAACACGATTGTTAAGCTCCAAGATGGAAAAAATGAAGGTTACTTGTAGATAGACCTAATTTGTTCAGGTAATTTTTTTCAGCGCCGGGGGCTTGTCTTTTTCATAGGTTACGTTGATGAGTTATTATTCGAATATTGATCAAATGATATACATGTACAGTCATCAACAGGAAATAATCCACACTTGAATTTTACTCTAAGTTTTACCGTTTCAATATTAATTTATTTTTAATAATTAAATATTACATTTATAGTTAACATTATTAAGATTATTAAATTTAAATAATTATAATTAAAAAAGCTATTAAAACAACACATTAGCTTGAAATGTAATATTAAGTATTAAACTCGGGTGGATTATTTCCTGTTGACGACTGTACTAGGAATAATAATGCAATTTATCATCAGTGGATTATTTTGAATGAACTTTGGGCTGGGTGGAATTTTATTTGGAGAAGGGGAGTTGAGGTAAAAAATGACAAGAAAGTTGATGAATTGAAATCAAATCAGGAATGTGTCTGAACTTAAATAAAAATCAAAATAAAATATTAAAAATAACCTTATAGGAAAACTTTATTTTTTCGTGTTTATCGCTTAGCTCAATAGATCGCAGCTCCGGGTTGAGATAACACTGGAGGGAGACTAATCATAACCATACAATAAACAGGAAAACAGGACATTACATCATTCTACAGAAGTCAATAGTCTGCCACGCCCTAGATGGGCTTCGCTTCAATTACACTCATAATTTCACTCGTAAAAATATCGTTAAGCATTGTCATTATTAGACGTCCAACAGATTCTTCGAAATTTGTTTAAATTCGTTCAATATGTCTTTGAATAGCGCACTGAGATATAGGATAACCAGAGCAAGAGTGACAAGCATAATAATGTTCAAAACTGCTGACAAATGTAATTGGTCTTGATCCTATTATAGGGGCGGAGTTTTCAGTGATTATTCTTTTTGAAAACTAACTTTATTCTACTTTTGACTTTTGCATTTTGTAAGAAATTAATTTGTTTCTTATTCACTTTGATGAAAGCGATTAGTCCATTACAGACTAATGGCAATGTTTGCTTCTTTGGACTGTTTTATAAGCATTGCTATTAGACGTCTACATGAATTTTATTCTATCATCCAATAATAAAGTACTGTCTATATTTTTTATTTTTTAATATTGATATGTTTAATATGTTTTTGATTAGAATTTTTACTTTTTTGTCATTTTCGTAATTTTTCAAACACGGCAAATTCAAGCGAAAAGACAGTTTAATCCACCAAAGAGAATTCTGTTAAAAATAAACAACCCCATTTATCCCTGGATTTGCTGATTCTGTATAGAAACATTAAGTTTGCAACTAAAAAAAAAGGATTAATAAGCCCAAGGGTAATGCAATTCATTACGGCGACTAAAATGCTGTTTTCCTCTCTTTGATCTCATACATTTTTTTGTTATTGTAGTTAATGAATAGACGGTTCACGTTGCCATAGCGCGAATTCGTTTAAAATAAGAAAGAGATGTTGTTATGGATCAAAGGACATTGCCCCTTGAATTCCAGGGATTTGAATTTATTTTCTATAGTAAGCAAAGACATTAGATAAGCGCAGACGTTGAAAAGATCTAGCAAATCCCTTTTTGATAGTAGCATTTTTTGAAACTACCCTCTGCAAGGAAATTGCTCAGCACTTTCTTGATTACCTGTCAAAACGACTTACTCAAAACGAATTCTTCATAGGAAACAAATTAAAATGCATTATAGGTTATGAAAATTGTGCAAATTTTTGTCGGACTCGTTGTTAATTTGCCTTATCCTAATCCTATTTGTGTTTAATGTGAAAAAAATTTAAATGTTAAATTAGGCGAGTCTTCCTTAATTAGAAAACAACTTATTAAAAATATTCACAATTGTTAAATTGTTAGACTAAACATTAAATAAAGAAAATCGATAAAATGGAGATGCGTTCGTAAAGTAAAGATGGGATTATTAAGAGGTAAAAATAGCAATTGAGATTCTAAATTAAAAATTATTAATTAAGATTACAGTTGTAGTCGCTGTTTCCGATTTTGTATTCAGAATTTAATAAATACTACCTAACGAAAGGTAGCCTCAAACTTAGGGATTTTTTTTAACTTTAAAGATACACCAAATGAAATATACCGCACAAATATTCCAGTTTAATAAACTAACATTTTCGATTGTAGATGAGAGTTTCAAAAGCAAATTTATAATAAGCGCTAAAAAATTATTTAAATATTTGCATCGAAAATGACATCCTTATTTGTAAACAAAGGATTTAGCAATTTTAACATAAGAAATCCGCTTTAAAAATTAACAATTTCGTTTTCCAAAGTGTTATGTTTACTTTAAAGAAAATTCTTCTCTAGAGTTGCATTTGAGTTTAAAGCGATGCATTTCAAGGAAGGAGGGAAAACGTATGAAAATTATTATTTCATGATGCTGCTTTTATATGAAAAAAAATTATTCCTAAATTGTCATGTGAGGTTGTAAAATTTCTTTATTTTGTTATATTTTACAAGAAAGGCCTCCTGTGGTACATTAAAAAAGGTGGGGGACGAGAAGTAGGCGAAGAATTCAAATTCATAAAAAACCATTGCGAAAATTGGATTCAGTCCAAACTACAAAATATATGATGAAGTTGGAAAGGGTAAAAGTCAATAACGGAATTCACAATATACTTTCAATATTAGACTATAAAACTAAAATTGCTTTATTTTTGCTAAACACTAATCTTGAAATATTATATTTGTGCATTTCATACTTTCAGTTTTGTTTTGTTTTTTTTTTGTATAAGCTCTACTTGTTGTTACCTTGAAAATACAAAAGAAAATTTATTGGCGGTCATTATTGTTCTACGTCTAGCTACTTACTTTCACTTTCGAATGAATGTGAAACTTGCTAGGCCTAAAGGCTATTTGTGTTAATTCTGTCTATCAACAATTTGTGTGCTTTTTAGAACGATTATGGACGAAATTTTGATTTTCGAAAATGTATATCAATGAACCCAATTATCACGCAGAATAATGACACATAAAGAAAGTAATAAAGTAATTGGACCCATTATCTTTTATAAAGTAGCGACAGTAACAATTCAGAAAGGTTATATTTTTCAATTAATAATAATTGTTAATATATCATATGAACTCTATAAATTTTAAAATTATTCGCAATTTTTTTTAGCTATTTTCGGCTAATTCGATAATGAACATCTCATGTAATTCTGTTTTTACTGAAATGAGATTAATCCAGATAGAATACTAGGATGCTCTACAGCAGCGGTGGGCAACCTTTTAGACCTCACGGACCACTAAACCTAAAATTTTGAAACCTGCAAACAGGAACTCACTAATTGAAATCAGTTATTATCAATGATTCTTTGTCAGTGACACGAAGACAAATTAGAATATAATAAAACAGTGTAATAAACATAAATTGCAAATAATATTCAAATTTCTTCACGGACCACCGGTTGCCGACCGCTGCTCTAGAATATACTCTAGAATATTTGTATCCGATCAATACATTGACCAGCACTTCCTGTTGACATAAAGACATAATGAGCTCTGGGGTTTACAAACAAGTTTACATTTATAAATAACTTATACAGCAAATAGAAGTCTCATCACGCATAAGTTATTTTTCTAAGTAGAATAAATTCGAGGATTCATATCTTTTTCCTTTGCTAGGTACATTTTTTATCGAGTTCGTCAAACAAACAATTAAATTACAAATATTTCGCAACAACAACATGACGCCGTAATTCTCCCGAAAGGATATGCAGAAGTTAGACTTGGGGATAGATCAGTCCAATGAGATGATGTCAAACATTTTTTTTGCTGACAATCCTTGTCTCATCCGTTGTTATCCTATTTTTCTTACAAAGTATATTCAAATTTGAAAAATATACCCTTAAGTACTCTACTTGATTCTGCCAAATTCTTCTTTCCCACTCATACACCTGGCTGGCAGTACATCACTCATTGCACATGCCCAAATCATATCAAAGTACGGTCTCTTACTCCAGACATCTTCCCTTACATTCTGAAACACGGTCAAATCTACACAGGACAGTCATATCTCACAAAAATTTCATATCTAACGCATGCAGGAGTTTCTTGTGCTTTTTATATCGGATGGTGCTTATTACCACCCCAAAAAATGAATTCAAAGTCAGCAGCGACCATTTTAAAAAGAAAGAGATGGTCCCGAGGGCTGTGTAAATTCATATAAGCATAAAAATTAAAAAACTTAAAAGATGTAAATTCGAACATACTTGTCACAGCAAAAATTTGAGGCAAGAATGAAAGTCATAATATTAACCCATCCCTTCTTCGGATCATCTGTCTTTTTAAAATGAACTATGCTCGCTGCTGACCTTGTCGTGAAAAGAGATAACGTGTTCACGACTAACAAACAAAGTCAACAATTTGCATAAGTACCTTTCGCTCTTTAGTAAGTGCATGTATTAAATAAATTGCAGGTAATAAACAACTTTAACTCTTAAACTTTAAAACTTTTTACTCTAAAGTTTAAGAACGAAACTCATTCTTAACTCACGCTCATGTTCTATTCTTTTATTACTCGACGACGAGGCATCTTTCTTCACAACTGGCCAAGCGCTGCCCTGGCGACCCAATTACTCAGCGCTTAGAATGAAATAACGGAGGGTGTACAATCCTAGACCTGGTATGCGTGGACCAATGAGCTGAAATACTAAGCAGCAGTAACTGGTTTGCATAATTTGAAAAATGCAAAGTCGTAACTCAACTCTTTCAATATGTTCTGATTTTTAAGAGCAAGAGCGTGTCAATATTTGTAGTTTGAAACATTAATTTAATAAATATTACAAAAATCTCCATTAAGAACGCAAGCACAGGATTTCCTTGAATGCAGAATTTTTAAAACTTGAAATGAATTTCGAATAGAAAGGCGGGTTCAGCTTTCCCATTACATAATACATCTGTTGAGTTTTTTCCCTCCTTGAACCTTTATCTGGAGTTCTATTATCGTGAAAACGCTTTCACGAGCGAATAGAATGCTTAAAAAACAATTACTGCATTCGGAGAAGGGGATTTTCAAGTCAATGTTTAGCTACACCCTTGTTGTTTAGCTCTTCATTAGGAAATGCCTGATGTTGGGGCCAAATAGCTCTGAAAATTAAGAACGGTGAATTGACACAGGCGTGTTCGAGGCAATTTCCCCTTAATAGGTATTGAGCACGACAGGTAAAAGAGGAGGGGAAAATGACCATGTCAACCTTAATAGCAAATGTTTGGAAGGACGAGGAAAACATTTTTCTATCTGGCATCTTAAGCGGTCACTTCATTAAAAAGTAAACGACATCGCTCATTGGCTCCTCGTTAATCTCTTTAATCACGGTTTAATCCCCACGAGCAGAGAGAGGAAGAAGAAGTAGCAAAAAAATTAAGCTTCCTTCCACCCGCGCTATTAATGAATGTTTGTGCTTTGCAAGATTAAAACAACATTTGTCCAGGAAAACTTAATAAACTGGCGAAATGCGATCCACTTGGGCTCCTATCCTCCACTGATGATTAATTCTTCGTCCGTTTGCATATTTGTGACGTTTCCTTTAATCTTGTGCACTTTTAAGGTTCCGCTCTTCTTTCGGGATTTGCTCTCTGAAACGTTCAACTTTGACTTTTACAAATTTAATGAGCTCACAAGCTGAATCTGTTAACGTGTTAAATCTTTAGCAAATGCATTTGAAAAATAACGAAACTTGTACTTGGTTAGAATGGAAAGTAAAATAAATTAGATTATAAATTGATAACGGAAAATTAATACACGACAAGTTATTAGAAGTAAAAGAATGAATTAACAAATTAAAAATTGCAAATCCAAATGATCTGCTTTTAACTTCTGGCCAAACTATATATCCGCTTTGCTTCTGGCCCCATTTAAAAAATTAAAAATATTTCGGAAAATTTAAGACTGCTCTTAAAATTCATATTCTTTATACTGGAGATATTTATTGACGAGATAGATCATCACTACAATATTTTGCACAAATTTAAATCTAATAATTACTTGTCACAATTTAAATTTGTGTTATGTAACTTTTCCTTCGGAGTTATGTAAAAGATAAGGGTTACGTAGCTCCTTTGCAGGAGACTTACCAGAGTTTCGTTAAAGAATCCATGGATCATCGACACTGATATGTTGGAAAGAGTATGGTTTGAGCTAGATTGACGAAGTTGTTGGAGGCCTGGCGTGGAAGAAAACAGAATTCCGACCTGCTTCGCTTTTTATTTCCGGGTTTGTTAAGGATTCAAATGAAGAGACGAAATACTGTAGTACAAACGGTCAGAGATTATTATACTATCATACTCTATAGCAGACGTGGGCAAATGAGGCTCTGAGAGCCGCATGCGCTCTTCGTTGAGTTAAGTGCGACTCCCATTGAAAATTTAAACCTGTTTTTTTAGAAACCTTTTCACTGAATCTTATTAACTAATTGAATTAGTAACTAATATTTTGTTATTTGAGATGGTGTATTTAATATTATGTAACTATAGTGTGGCTCTTTATAATATATGAAAATCTGGAATGCGGCTCTTATTGACCTCAAGCGTGCCCACCCCTGCTCTATAGATTTGGCATATTGCCTATTACTTTGTATCCAATAATCACTGACTGTTTGTACTACTGTATATAAGCCAGTAATTACATGCTAAAGTGTTTTTTCACGGTGTTTGTTTGCTTCATGATGCAGGCTGCACTGGTCAAAATGGAACGTCAACTTCCCTACTCACCCAATCTCGCCCCAAGCGGTTTTTACCTGTTCTCCCGTCTGTAAAACGAATTCAGATATTTTTTTAAATTGCTAAATTAGGTTTTATCTCCCATTAAAAATAATAAAAAATTCCTATATAATCTACGGCCGTCTGGATTTTCAGCTGGATTTACGTTGAAACAAATTGCCTTTGATGAGAGATATTTCGGCAGGGACAACACAAGCTATTTTCCAATATAAGAAAAACCTTCTAATATCATTCATACATTCGAGCTTCAATTACATGTATATGTAAACCGTTTTATCATGTGCCATGTAAATTGTTACATTATCTGTTTGACGAGGAAAATTCAATTACTTGTGCAGCCGCCACATCCAACAAAAATAAACTTTGGAGCCACATGGGTAAAGGTTGGAGCCATCTTCTACGAGTAAACGTTCTGCAACATGTAGTGTTGCTAGATCATGATCTGGTTGGCTCGAGAACCATGATTCTTACGCTTACAACATTTTATAACATTTCGAGAAAATCCATACTAGTATCGTGGAGAACTTTCCTGTATTATATTACAGAGAACTGTAACAGTGACTGGAGGACACGGCGAGGAAAAAATTGTGTTGGCCAACCCAGAGTCCTCATCTGACTTCAGTCGTAACGAAGTCAAGCTAAAGCTAGAAAATGGGATTTGGGTGAAAAATGAAGCGAACTTTAACAAAACTGATAATGTTATTTTTCAAGTCGTCTCAACTCTTGTCAATGCACTTGCGCCACCTACCTGGAAGTGCCTGGATTCCAGCATGTTAAAAGGTTTTGTTTTGTCCTCGCAACCATTCGTTTTCTTCTCGGCTGATGGACACTTCTGATGCTATTTCATCAACTGTGATAAAGCGTCATCAACTATTTCAGATAGTTCATAGTTTCCATTTTTTCTGTTGTTACAGCTGGCTTTCTTCTTGCATGCCGTTCTGCATTATAACAGAAAGCGACGGTTTTCTTTAATTTTTCAGGTCTTGTACATACAAGTTTTACCGTTCACCTCGGATATTTGTCGATGGATTTCTGTTGGTTTCTTAACTTTAGCGCGTAAGAAACGGATGACAGGCCGCTTTTCTAAATTGGAGTAAGTTTTCAACCGATTCGCCATTTTCGAAGCTCCCGGGTTCTTATTATGAAGTCACGGTCAAAAGTACTCATCATGGAGCACGCCAAAGAGTGGTTGTGTAATATTGGGATCTTTATTACTGCACGGAGAGAAATTTATTGTTGTGACAACCTTATCTATGGTCACTGTAACAATATTTTATGGTTAATCCTGTCCCATCAATATTTATTGTTGTGTGGACAAAACTGTTTTGATAGTGTGTTTTGATCAGAGATCAAATTCACTTTATTAATCTCATTAAGTAAATATTGTTGTCAGAACAATACTCTTTTGTTACCACACTAACACAGCACTGCTAGAGCAACGATTTTCCCATGCATGGATAATAGATATTGATGACACATCAATAGTTTTCTGCTTCTACAGCAATAGAGCTATGGGCTCTTTTACAGTTTATATTTTCATGATATCCTATTAAAATTAGTGTATATGTTCGGTTTTTGAAAACACAAAAAAAAGAAATAAAATTATATCGACCGGGTGTGTTAGAAGTATCAAGTTCATTTCATGAATTAATAGTTCTAACATATATGAATAATTCTATTTCCTTTTTTTCGTGCACCCCATGGTTTCAAAAAAACTGTTGGAGCCGGAGATGGTACTCCAGCATACGCCCTTCAGATGGTCAGTAATCAAGGCACAGGCGCCTATGCCTTAAGAAACAAGCAACCGAAGAGAGGAAACTTAATGACCATTTTTTTCTTTTGAGAAAAGTTATTTTTAGCAATTACTTTCAGCATACCTCTTTTCGGGAAGCACAGCATTCTACTTGCACCCCACTGAAATTGATTAACATTAAAAATATTCAGTAAGGAATACAAAATGTTGTTCATCGGAGTCGATTAATGGAAAATTTTCCTATGAAATTTACTTACTTACTTACTTTTCAAACCCGCTTATCCGTTAGGGTCGCGGGGGCAGCAGCCCTATGGAGGATCTCCAGCGATCGCGATCTTCCGCCATCAGGCGCATGTCCTCCCTGGTAATATCCAAGCGACTCGAACCCAGATTCTCCATGTAGTCTAGCCACCTGGTTCTAGGCCGACCCCTTGGTCTCTTACCCACCGGCTTGGAAAATAACAACTGCCTAGGAAGACTAGTTTGCGGCATCCGTATCACGTGGCCATACCAGCGCAACTGAGATCTCTCAATGCGGAGAAGTAGCGGCTCAACACCTAAAGATTCCCTTATTGTGCTGCTGTACACTCTATCTAGTAGGGTAACACCTGCCACACCTCTCAGGAATCTCATTTCGATCGCACTCTTTCGGTCATTACCCAAGCCTCATGACCATAGGTGAGAATGGGGACAAAGATAGATTTGAAGACGGAGAGCTTGGCTTTGTTACATCCTATGAAATTCATTAACTATTTATGAGACTATCCGAATAACCCATAAACCATATAGCTAAATTAACTAAAGAGGATAAAAACGGAAATTCTCGAGCGCTTTTCGCTACATCTAGTGAGTGAAATTTATAACTGTGGTCGGCTAGTAAATGTGAAATCAGATTTATGGAAAGAATTATAATAATTTTCATACACCTTCAACATCCCACCTTCATTGTTTCCAACAAACGAAAAACACCGATTGTTAATATCCAAGATGGAGAAAATGAAAGTTGGATTGTTGCTAGCACCCAGATGGTTAAGTGACTTTTCCGCTTCCAGGCCTTGTTATCTCGTTAGCCTCGTCGACAGAGCGAGTGACGTAATTTCTCGACCAATCAACAAGCAAATTATGATCAGCAACTTCCGATATTGCTGCATGGGCATCCATATATTGATGACAGAACAATAGTTGAAATAGTCTTCTTCCGATATTGGTGCTGCATCAATATTTAGTTGACGCTACATAAAAAAACTACATATTAATAGTGAATTGTAATGGTGACAATTTGATAGTGTAGTAAGATAAAAGTTTATTCATGATGCATCAAATTGTATTTTCGTTTCAACAAACAAGCACTCATCAACTCCCTTATTGTTGCTACATCCAAAGCATTTCTCGCCGTGTGGCCTCATTTTATATGCATTTTTAACTTAAGCTTGATTTACTCGTCCTATTGAGCATCTTTGAAATGAACTGAATCGTCGGATACGTGCACGTGAAGACTGCCCAATAGCTGGCTGCGTTCAAGACCTAATGGAGAGTATGATTGAACGCCTTCGTAAAAACAAAGCGTAAGATCTATCCGTAGGCTGAACACCGAACTCAGCTACCGCTTTGATGCCTGCCGTGTGACCAAAGGGGCACACATAGTATAGTGTTAGGAAATCTTCGCGATTTCGCGATTCTTTTCATGGAATTTGGTCCATACACTTCGTAGTATTCTCCTGTCTATGGTCATCACAACAGCATCAAATGCATTCCTGGAGATCTGCCAGTATAGTTGGCTGCAAACATGGTGAACTTACGGTTCTTTTCATGTATCACCTATATCTAAGGTTCGGTTTTTGCATGTAATGCATTATTTTTCTCCGATGTTTTATGCACTCTCTGGAACTCGTAGCCTAAGTTTTATTGTGCTTATAAATGCATATCACAGGCTTTAGCGCATAGTGTTTGCATATTTCGAGCGTTGATACATATTTTTGTATATTATTCGTATTTTTTCTTATTAAGTTATATTTAAAGTTACTTTACAACCAATTACGTAAGTTATTTAAAAAAAACAATATAAATGCTTTCATTGATTGAGCCAAGAGGCACCAGATGAATGTACACTTCGCTTATTAGAACCACTCCGTTTATAAGAGCCAGTTGTTGTAAAGCTATCTTTTATGTAGAATATTTGGAAAAATTTTGATTGTTCTGATCAGTAGATTTTAATTTTTGTTATGGTTTAATTTGTTTTCATTTTTATTGTCCATTTTCATAAATATGACAATGAAAGCAACGCGTGAAAGTAAATTTTTGGCACATTTTTAGTGCATATTTTGACTTTTTCAGTGCATATAAATCCGAACTCTAGTTATATCTTTGTGTTATACAGGGTCTTTATAATTAAAGTTACATTTTGACATGGCCATAAAAAAACTACTGGACCAAAAGCTATAATACTTGGTAATATTATACAAGAGGGCATGGGAAATTTATACCCACCAAAAAAAAATCTAATTTCGTATCTAATTTCGTATATGAATATTGCATAGAGCGCCATTTTATGCTGGTGGTGACCTTTTGAACTAATTTTTTTTTGGTGGGTATGAACTTCCTCTTGTATAATATTACCAAGTATTATAGATTTTGGTCCAGTAGTTTTTTTTTATGGCCATGTCAAAATGTAACTTTAACTATGTACTTTGTAAAATACATTGTTTTGAAATCGACTGAATCGTTTATCGTTACCCTGCATATGTGCGTATGCACATGGGATATCATTCACCTTACTGATACTTGTAGAGCGTGTATTGTAAAACTGTTTAAAACCGTGTTTTCATGTAAAAGAATAGTAAAGTTGCTACCAAACTTCTCTGGATAGAGAGAAAATAAAGGCGTTCGGGCATCATTTGTTTCTAATATCGCTTCTTACTATGGTAACCAAAGACCTTTGTTTCGTGGCGCCTACATTAGAGGAAAATTACACGCCATAATAAAGTATGTCAACTATATTGTTATAAAAGGAATAAAATCCAGGTCAAACTTGACCAGACTTAAATTAAGTTTTTAAAAAATCAATAAAATTTTGCGCGTCTTTTTCATTAATGCGTTATTTGATGTCTTTGTCATCTAAGATAAATTGAAAATAAAGAATTTTTTTTTTTCAAATTCTCGGTAAGAGATAACGTCGGCAAAATAATTGATGGGCTCATTTCCAAAACCTGCTGTCTCCAAACCCAACGTTTTATGGTTATCTTGTTTTTTGGCAACCTTATGGTCCTCCCTACGTAACACAAAATAAAATTCTTTACAAAACCAGCTATTTTCCAAGGTAGACGTCTAATGCAAATTGAGCTCTCTTTCAGAAATTTATGCATTAACGTTACACTTTTCTAGTTTCCTCTACAATTAGTTTTAAGTGGACGAAGCACGGTTTTGAATTGAGCGCTTCAATTGAGCATTTCTCTCGTAATTAAAATTTCTACTTAAATTGAGTTCGAATCCATGTTTTTGAATATTTTAATCTTATCCAACATGTACAATTAATATATACGATAGATTACTTTAATACGAAATTACCGTTATATAATACGAATTTACATAATATTATTTTTAGAACAAAAATAACAAAGAGGGAGAGGCGTTCATAACGTGTCTACTAATGTTGTGAAGCCGACAGAGCTTGGTAGGTCGGTCGGTCGGTAGAACGGTGGCGCAAGTGAATTCGTATTGACGTTCATCGGCAACCCCCCGGCCGACCGCAGTTGGCTTGTCCGACCAACACTTTGTGACAAACAGTCGTTGGAAAAGGGTCGGAGGTTTTTGGGTCGATCCTGGAAATCACACGGAACTCAAAATGAAGCTCAACGGAAGACCATTTTTGCCAAGTAATCATGTGAATTCATCACTACAATCGATGTAAAGAGAGCAGAAATTTAATCTCCAGTTTGGTTCCACTCCGAGAAACCCTCAGGCTATTAAGGGTTGCCGGCATTTCCGAAATGTTTACAATACTTTTTAAAATAAATAAATAAATAAATAAATAAATAAATAAAGCATAGTATAGTGGCCTGTAAAAAAAATTATCGATTCTTAAATCAGATGGATTATTATAGCACAGGGTAAAGAGAAACTGTTTAATTTTAAATCTAATTTTTAAAAATGTTTCTTTTGTGTTTCTATGATTGCAACGAGAATATTTAGAATTTTAAATCAAAATATATTTTATTCCAAGAATATGCTCTCAAATCAATTTTTTGTTTTCTTGAAGTTTGAAGTACATAATTCCACAATATTTATTATTTTTTTATAATATGATTTATTATTATTTTATACTGTATAAGTTTTCAAACTTAGCGCTTTTTGGTGATGAGATACTTATTATTATTATTATCATTATTATTATTATTATTATTATTATTATTATTATTATTATTATTAT